>JBBPDJ010000002.1:1006213-1028129 GCA_037974625.1 Cucumis cinereus | reverse complement strand
CCCCCCCCCCCCCCCCCCCCCCCCCCCCCCCCCCCCCCCCCCCCCCCCCCCCCCCCCCCCCCCCCCCAAACCGGCATTACTCTCACTTCCCCTGGCCCCAAAGGAAAAGGTTATACTTACAGAGAGAAGATCAATGCCAGCGGCTTCAAGATTGGGAACTACAGAAGCCAGGTCCTGGGCAAGTAGAAAACGAGTGAACTCAAACAACAAACGACAATGATATTTTGTTAAGATAAAAAAATAAATTCAATTCAATTACCTTGGAAGGCCACTTGGGGAAAGCAGATTTAAAGTCAGGCAAAGATGTAACACCAGGCCACGTATCTTCATTTGGAGTTCCCAGAACTCTTTGTATCCCCATACAAAGTGGTTAGTTGAAAGCATGAGTAGGTTAGTATAGAGAGACATAGACTTGGATGAGAAATATTGCTTTAGGTGCTATTCTAGTCATACTCCTATGAATAAAACTCCGGAGCCCAATCACTCCACTTTTAAGGGCCTAATTTATAGAAACATATTTCATACTCTCCATCATTGAGCATTCATATAAAGCTGCCGTAGCCAGATGAACCGGGTTTTGTTGCTCTATATGTATATAACTATATATGTATAAGAAACTGTTTCATTGACGAATGAAATTATCCAAAGAGATTAAAATAAAATAAATAAATAAAAAGCTTCCGTTTAAAGGGAGTACAAAAGACGTTTTGTTGCCTTTATTTTTCAAATTCCTAAATCCTCTCCCCCAGAGGAAAAAGGAAATGAATACAAAAGATATGATGGGAAAATCCAGCCACCAAGAAAATGGGGGAGAACTCCTCCCTCTCCAGTGGAATAGAGAGATTTAATTATTATTATTACTACTATTTTATATTCCATTAGTGATTGGGTTATCTTTTTCCCACCTTGACTAATCTTACAGGAAAACTACAAAATCTGGTAAAACTCGTCGGATATTTAAATCCTACATAGGGGATTACCATGGAGAGATTTTGGTGTACTCCCAATTGTAACAATATTATGATACCAACAAAGTAGCAGGCTACTGTGTAATCAATTAAAATTTGGCAAATAGATTGGACCATATCCTCGTAAGGAGTGGAGGACAATTGCAAAAATAAAGCTACTTACCTAAATATCTTAAACAGTTCATCAATCTCAGAGTCTCCAGGGAACAACGGTCGCTGATTAACCATCTCAGCAAATATGCAACCCACTGACCACACATCCACGGGGGTGGAATAATGTCGGGAACCAAGCAATATTTCTGGTGCTCTGTACCAAAGGGTCACCACCTAGATGGTTCCTCCAATTATTATTATTAACTTGAGAACACGACAATATAACAGGATGATGCATCAAAGAAAAAAGTCATAGACAAATTGAATTGTTAGGAAATAAAATTAAAAAGAAAATAAAAATTGGGACATAAACCAGCACGGCAACAATAGGTGCCATCAAAAAATTGAAACTAATACATTTTCCAAATCTAATTAGAGTTTGGTGTCCGGAAAAATGTCCACAGTACATTCTACTTTCACCAACTACAAAGAAACCTACTGAGGTCATCCTTTCAACTTCTTTCGGGAGAGTAAGAAAATCAACAGCTTATCGTCACAAAATTTGTTCAGCGAGGAAATCTGAATTTTCTCACTAACAAGAAAATGAAAAGCAAAACAAAATAAAATCATCAAAATGATGTGACGTTGTCACAGGCTAGAAATCTGAACCCCCCTAAAGATCATGTTCTCAAGTACACTTGCAATTCTATTTCAAACATGGAAAAGTAGATGATCCCAATTAGGTTTTCTAGCTTCATTACATTTTACGACGTCCAATCACTCTTGAACAAAAGCTTACTGAACATTTTCAAAAATCTTAGGTCATATGGCGTTTTCATTCTTCTGATTAATACATAGGCCCAGAAAGTTACTTCATGATTCAAGGGCTTCTTCTATAGATCGCTGAAGCCAAAGCTAATCTTTCCTGCCAATGTTGTCATTAGATGGAAAACTTGCCCTAGACTTACCTAGCCAGTTCCATATGGCTCGCCTACACCCATTTAATGAAATTCTCCTCATTAATTATGATTATCTGAAAGTACAACCAACTACACATCATATTAGTGCTCCAAATTATGTTTCCAATATATTTTTTATGAGAAATAAATCGTATCACAATGTCTACATTGAAAGTAAAAAAAGGGCCAGAATACAAATTTAGTATTCCATTAAACAATCATGCAATGTAATAAATTCACAATACAAAAATTGAAAAGATTATCATCCAGTGTATATTCATACCTCATGCGTGAATGTTCTAACAGGAATACCAAATGCTCTTGCCAGTCCAAAGTCAGCAAGCTTCAGGGCATTGGTACGACGATCAATCAGCAGATTTTGGGGTTTTAGATCTCGGTGAAGAACTCTATGAGAATGACAATATGCAATGCCACGAAGAATTTGATAAAGAAACATCTGCATGACATAAGTGGAACAAAAATTTTCGTTAGACAGTCACTGTACCATTATATCGCTAAACCAAGTGCTATAACATGATCAAAGGAAAATATCAGGAAATGAAAGAAAGAAACGAAACAAAACTGAAGAATAAGCACCATGCCGAAATGATACAGAAAAAGCATCAAACCTATTCATGATATCAGTTAGGAAGGAGAAGGTATTGCATATACTAAAAAGGAACACCATGACAAACGTTGACATAGTACCATAAAAACACACGTTATTTTTCCAGAAAGTTTTTTTCTAACGATTAAGAAAGCCACAAAACTAGGCTGTTAGAAAAGATGTGCGCCTGATGAAAAATAAAAATACGATATTCTATAGTGAATTAATTATTATGCCAATTAACCAATCCACCCTCTAATACTAAAATATAAATGAGAAATAACAATCAATATAAATTAACATAGAGCGTAGGAAAATTACAAAGAAAAATGCAGCCACTCACTTTTACTTGGCGTGGATCCTTTGAAAATTCAGGAGAGGAGTCCATATGTTTCTTCAAATCCAAATCCAGGTACTCAAAAACAAGATACAGGCGCTTCTCGCTATGCACTACATCTTGTAACCTATAGACAGTAAACCAATTGAAAACTACATTGTCATACATATATATAAAGACATCACAGATGGAAATGATTCAGTTTCCAGCAAATTGATTATAAAAATAACAAGAAGGTAGAATGCAAGTGCCACTTTTACAAGTGATAGACCATAGAAAAGGTACATGACATCATGCTCGTATTTATTTGTCTAATTGCAAACTACTGAATAAAAGGTAATCAATTGATGCTCCGTTTTAATTGAGAATTACATACATCTCAGGATGACCTACATGACAGTAACATGACAGTAATAACGAAAAGAGACGCTGCCTTTGAGATAAATAGTTCCACTTACACATAATCCACCCCATCTCCATGAATTGAACAAATAGTTCCTACATTGGGCTCCTAAGACTAAGAGAAGTCAAAACTGAGAGTGGCAGAAGGCATTTTATTGCCGTGTCTTTAAACACAACGCTTTTCCAATAAAAAGACAGGCTGCTTCAAAATTTAAACTAAATTGGAAAGAACCTCATACATTGAGCAGATTGAAGACGAATGTTGCTTACAATATTGTGCAAAAATTGTACCACCATTATTAGTTCAACGAGGATAGAGAATTAACAATGACACGTACCTCACAATGTTGCCATGCTGCATTTCCTTCAACAGTGAAATTTCACGAATGGCTGTGCTTGGCACTCCCTCATCTTCTTGCTCCAAACGGATCTTCTTCAAAGCAATAGTCTCATTCGTGACACGATCGCGTGCCTTGTAAACTACACCATAAGTTCCTTCTCCAATCTTCTCAACTTTCTCATACTACGAAGCCAACCCACATAGCGAATAAGATCAACTAAAAAAAAAAACGAAAAGATGAAACAGAAAAACAAGCATTTCAAATCCAAAAAATCATCACTAACCTGTTCCATCGAGTCGAAGAAAAGTACCAAAGTTCTCAACGCTTAAATCCTACAAACAACAAGACAAATAACGATGTAGATTTAGTGCAATACGGACCATATAACATTATAAATAACAAAATGATGATAAGAAAGCGAGAATGTCAGAAACAGCAATGGACACCACTGAAAAGGCGAAGAAAACAGATTCGCACAGGTCAAGGACCGGATCCGTGTTGAAATGGAGTCAACTCAGTCATAGTAGACTCGGTGGACTCACTAGGACCACATTGGAAGCAAGCATTTCGAAAACACAGTTTAACATCGGAATTTCTCCAATGAATCGCTCGTTTTCACTTCATTCCTTTATCATCTTTCCATTCTTGGAATTCCAATTAGCATTAGACAGAAAAGCAAAGTACAGCAAAAGCATCTAGGAACCAAATTAAAGAAAGAATAACAGAGAGAGATTGAATGAAGAACAAGAACAAACCTGGATGAATCAAAGCCGAACCCGTGGGAATCGGGGACGGTGTCGGAGGGGAGAGAGGCGCAGTAAAAATGGCGCCGCAGAAGAAAGAAGAAGAGGAGGAGGAGGAGGAGGAGGGGAAGGAAGGAGAGTGGGTATCTATGTAAATTCACTTTGACTGAACTTTTTTTATTAAATCATTTTATTGGCTATGATTATTTTTGAATTTTTAATTATATTTTTCTCCTAAAATCTCGAACTTATTTATATCCCCCTTTGTATTCATAGTTTCAAATGATAGACTTTAGTCTTTTTCTTGAATGAGCAGATGGTAAAAATATGTTTAGTGGTATGTAAGAACTGAGCCTTTGTAATTGAACTTCTAAATAATAGTAAATAAATCTTCGAGTTTATACCATTTTTACCATTATATAAGTTTGAAAGTTTTATTTAAATATTCATTTATATTTAAGGAATTCAGAAACTTTGAGAGTATAATTATGCAATTTACCCAATAAAAAAACTACAAATTATTTGTTTTTCAATTAGTTGTTTAAAAAAAAATATAAGTTTGACTTATTAAATCAATATGTCAAAATCAACCTAATCTAACCGCTTAATTAATATATCAAAATGAGAACTCAAAAGTAATTTGTGTAACATTTCATCTTAGAAATGAAAGCTTCGATCCCCTTAACTTTTTAATACAAAAATGTATAAAAAAATACTTTAACTAATATAAATCTTGTGGTATGGATTTTTGTATTAAAAAAGGAACTTATGCTATCGACTAAACCTTATTCTAATTTATCTGCTGTAACACACATATGTATAATTGAAAATCTATCCGTCTATGTATATGTATGTTATTGAAAATTTTGAATTTAGTTTGAAATTTGAAAAATTAGTCTGCCGAAATGTACCCATGAAAGTCAAAATAAATATTTTGTATAAGTTCTAATTTTTAGATTAAAGAACTAATTTTGTAAGTGTAATTAAAAATCTAAGACACTATATAACAAACCGTTTAAGCGCCAAAATATATATATTAATATATTAAATTGGAGACCACCTCACCATTTCACCTTTACGTGCCGTCTGGCACGTGCGAAGGCAAGAGAGGAAGAAGGGAGACAATTACTACCTAATTTGTCTTAAATTCAAATTCATATATTTTTATTTAAAAAAAAAAAAAAGCAATAAAACCTTTCATTCGGTTTCTTTGTTTTGAATGGATAATTTAGTCGCTTCTGATATTTAGTATTGGGTTAAGTTTTTTTTCTTTTTCCTTCTTTTTTTTTTTTTTTTCTGAATACGCGAGATCATTAAAAAAAGGCAATGCGAATTATAATATTTAACAATAAATAAATTATAATTTACAAATTAGGTCTCAATAATTGTAATATAGTTTCAATTTGATATTCGTGGTTAATCCAAATATATATGTGTATCTCTTGTCGTTTCAAAGGTTATGATTCAATCTTCCACTTCTTTGCGATCAAATTTTATCTTTTTAATCCGTACGATTTTAAAAATTTCCATTTAACTTATACGTATAGTATTGAATTCAATTTGGTTACGAAGTTTTAAAAGTTTAACTAGAATCTTATGATTTGACAATCGTTTTAACTTGGTCAAATCAATCACAGCTATAAATTAAATTTCACACCAATAAATAAATGATCACATCTTTTTATTTTATTTTTCTAATCCCATCCTCCATTGGACATATTAGCAATTGAAAGAAAAAAATAGTTACGTAAAAATATTGTGCAAAACGTAAAAAGGAAGAGATGGAAGGTAAAATTAGTGTATGAATTGGCATATGCCAATGACTGTATATATATACACGTATATGGCTACTTTTAATATAGCACAATAAAAAAAATATACAAAATATAACAAAATGTTATCGTTTATCTATGATGCATCATAATAGATTAAAATAAACTACAATTTTTGTCGATATATATCATAATAGACACATATAGTAGTCTATATTAATATATCGTAATCTTATCACAGATAAATCATGATACGTTACTATATTTGTACATATTTGAATAAGTGTTATCATTTAAAATATTTTCTATTTTTGACTTTTTGTTTTTTTCTACGGGAGCTGGCAAGGGGAGAACTGAGAAGCAGCTTCCATTCCCTTATGATATGAAAATAATGCTCGAGAGTCGAGGTAGTGGGCTGGACCAGAATGATAGGCCCAGATATAAAGCCTTTTAGGCCCACTTTTTCAACTTTCTCTCTCGCTTTTTAATGCCATAGAATTTTTATTTATTTATTTATTTATTTATTTTCACATTATTAGCTTTCCCACTTCCTTGTGATTTTTTGGGTTATTTATTTCTCTCACCCTCTTTTTATGATCAAATTTCTCTACCAAAATTTTAAATTTTTGTAAAATAGAAGAAGAAAAGAAAGTTATTATTGATGTAAACAATTCATATGGCAATGGCCTCCTCGTGACATGGATGAAAGTTGATTTATTTGTTTTGTTACATTTATCTTTTAGATTAAATTACATATTCCTTTCGTGTATTTTTCTCCCATTTTAAAAGCAATAAAACAAAAAATGAAGACAAAAAGGAATGTTGGTCTAGAAGAGCACAGGAAATCCTACTCCGTGGTCAAAATCAATCATCATATATACAATTGAAGGTAAGGGAGAAAAACATAGATTGGGTAGCCCTTTTGAAACTAAAATTAAGTGTATAACAATTTTTAAAAATTGCAAATATCATAAAATCTATATCGTCAATAAACTTTTATTGATGACAAACTCATATTAACGATATTGTGTATCACGAATAGACTTTTAAAGCTTAATCAAAATTTTGAAATATTTGCAAATTCTTTTATACTGTGACGTATCTATTAATTCATTGGACAACATTATTATATTTGCAATTGTCTCTAAAAATGTGTTTGTTTTGATGGCTAACTTAGTTTTTTAGTAAATTAATAGATTTCGTTTTATCAAACTTTTCTAGCCAAACAATCAACCAGAAGTCCAATGTAGTGAACAAATGGGGTACTTCACATTTAAGTGCTTAAAAATGGATTTAAATAAATAAAGAAGATGAGATTTCGAAGCATTTGAAAAGTGATTTCAAATATAACCTAAATTAAACGTTGCCCGAGAATGCAAAGCAAGAAACGATGTCTTTTTCTTGCTTGAAGCAATATTTTTTGGCTCAATCACCAATCGGAAGGATTCTTATTTAATTTATCGGCCAAGTGGGGAAAGCTCTCCCTTCAATTTCGACAACCTAACAACTTGGAGCACAGAAACAACGATATAATAAATTCATGATATACAATTAAGGAGTGGAGAAAATATACAGTTTTTTTTTTTTTTTTCACAGAAAAACCAAAATTTAATTCATGCTCTCTGTCCAACTTAATCGTTAAGCAACCTTTTTTTATAGTGTCAACAAGAACTTAGCTCATATAAGATCTATGGCAAACTAGCACTCACCATAAATAAATAAATAATTTAAAAAAATTAAGAGAAAGAAAAAGAAACTCCCTTGTATTAGCTTCAAATCTCCAGCGTTTGAAAAACAATTAATTAATATATTGAGCAAACAATATGTTAATGGTGATTCAAATTTGACTAAATTTCTCTTTTTTCTAGAGATATAATTGCCCACTAACATCCTCTAAAACTAATTAAAAAAGGGAACAAATATTCAGACATCCTCAGGGCATTTCATATGTGTATTCCCTTTTAGACATTTTCCAAGAAAAAACAAAGCTGTAGTTACAGAGAGAGTGCATTGGAAAGAAAGTTTTAAAGCAAAAGCAAAAGGTGAAAAGCTCTGGCCATCTAAAAGCACACAACCAGACCGATCAATATCACCAAAGCAAACATGTATAAAGAAGAAATAGGCTTGCTTTCCGAGGAGCTGTAGAAAAGAAAGATCATTGATTAGCAGACAAGGTTTATAAGAAAACAGAAGATTATGATGAGTAAGAACGGAGGGGGAGGAAACGGGGATAGAGTTCTATTGGAAGGAAGTAATGATCGGAACGAAGACGAGACGGTGTCCAAGCTCACCGTATCTACGTTGCAAGCTAGAGAAGAGGAGATTGAAAGGAAGAAGATGGAAGTAAAAGAGAAGGTTGAATTTCAGTTAACCCGTGCAGAGGAAGAAGCCAAACGCTTGGCACAAATTTGGGAAGTAAGTTTTATAATTAATCTTGCATGTAACGCACGTAAACAGGGTACAAGTTTTTAGCCCCCTTGATCGCAGAATTATAATGTAAATTCTTATATTGATTTTAATTAATTTATTTATGAAGAAACAAAAGAATTAGTCTTATGTATGACAAGAGGTTCATGATTTTGAAAAAAAAAAAATGAAGAAGAAGAAGATGACTCGAAATTAGTAGGCTCAACAAAATTTGTTCCTGGATAAAACTGTAATAATGGAGGGGAAAAAAGGCTCGAAATTTCGCAATTACTCCCAAAATTCTGTCTCACCCTTTTCTCAATTCTTTATAAAACACTTCAATAATCTTCATTTTGAATTCAACATACATTACGTGGAAATGGATGGAACTAACTTTTTACTAAGAGGATCAAAGAGATTATGGAGAAACACCAAGAGCTATCCACAAAGAAAAAGACGGGGAAACATTAGAATCTATACTTGGGCCGAACTTTGGTCTATTTTTCTAAATCTCCCAATTGAGTTGATGTACTTTTGATCAATCTTAAAATTAATCCATAATTCTTATAGTTAGTTTGAACTTCGAGTTAATTTTTATGAGATTTTGTAAAACAATAATAACAATTTCTAACCATATAGACGAATCTTTAGATTTATCAAGTCATGAACTAAACTTAAACATTTAAGCGAATATGAACTAAACTGAACACGTTAAAAAATACTAGAACCAAATTAATATCTCAACCCTAATTAAAAAAAATGATTATCATATAATTGAATTTTGAGTTCTCGGATATGAAATAAAATCTCCAATGTAGAAAGCAATATGCATTTTCTTAATAAATACATGAACATAACAAAGTTGTGGATGATCAAGGAGCTGGAGGTAATGGGAGATCCAATGGGGAAGGAAGTTGGTAATGTGCGAAAAAGAATTGACATAGTCAAGAAAGAATTGAAATCTCTGGGACAGATCTGCCAAAAGAAGGTGCTTCTTCCTCAATGACGAGAATTCTTTTGATTCATCTTTTTAAGATTTCATCTTCATTTGTCTAATTTTTTTAAAGCCTGATTTCAATTAACCAATAATTTTATAACGCAAGTTTCAGTTATTAAAGGAAGATATAAGTTTATTTTTTTTGTAACAGGAAAAAGAATATAAGGAATTCCAGGATATATTCAACGAAAAAAGCAACGAGAAAGCTCAGCTGCTCGCTACACTAATGGAGGTATATAATTCTCTAAAATCATTTGTAAATTTTCGTGTATTTTATTGCAACCAAAAATATTTTCTTAAATTATCCATTTGTGCATATGGTCGTAATCTTATCAGCTGCTGGGGCAGAGTGAGAAATGGAGGATGAAAAAGCTCGAAGAGTTGAATAAGAATATAGAATCAACGAACTGAATGATGAGTACACTAAACGAAGAAGGAATATATGAATGAGTATAATTGTTTCTTATCATTTGTTTTTAAGTTTGTATTTCTAAAGTGTTTAAAGATAAGCATTGAGGCTATTATATTCCCTATGAAAGACTAGCAGAGAGTTCTCTGATCAATATCATAATTAGTATCAACAAGATTGTAAATTTTGTTATCTTACATCGACTAGTCCATCAACTCTTACTTGGTTGGTCCTTGTAAGACAACTGTGGGGGTAGGAGGTTTGGTCTTTGGTCTTTGGTCTTTGAAACATTTGAATTTTCAGTCAAATCCAAATTCTAAGAACTATTTTTTTTCCTTCCAATTGTCACAACATGACTGGAATTTTGAAGAACGTTTATAAAAAGTCAATAACAAAATAAAGAACCTCTTATAGGCATAATTTTCAACAACCCCAAAACAACACACTAAGATCCTATTTGATATTTGTTTGATTTTTTGTTTTGAATTTTTAAAAATTAAACTTATATACACCACTTCCATTGAGTTTTTTTATTTTGTTATCCATCTTTCTAACAATCGATAAATGCTAAGTTTTGAAAACTTTTTTTTTTAAAAAAAAAGTAGTATTTTAAAACTTTTCTTTTTTTTTTAATGGATAAGGATTCAAGGATGGATGGATGAGTGCAAGGATAAAGTTTTATTTAAATAACAAAACCCAGGATGGATGAATGAGTGCAAGGATAAAGTTTTGCTCTGCCCCAAGCAAATTAAACAGATGGTCCATAGGCTATAACAAATAATATATGCAAAGATATTGAAGAAAAAAGAACTATCAATTTTTTTCTCCTTCTATTAAACAATCTTTTAAGCTGGATAAAAGGATATGCATGACACGGACCATATTCGGGCTGCAAAAGGCTCTCAAATCACAAGAATGCATACGAACGAAGGGATGACTTACAAAATACGTCGGAGAAACCATCAATCAGGTAGACGAAGCTCTTTGTACTCTGCCAAAAGCTTGGGGATATCGTCCATACGTAACTGTGAATTGAAAAATAAAAATAAGAAAAATGAGATATACGATGGCTATACGATGGCTACAAATTCAGTGGGAAAAGAAAAGATGTTTGCATAACAGACTTGGATAGAATCAGAAGAAACAAATACTAATATTAGAATTGTTTGAATTGTATATGGTTAGAAACCAATAATTTCGTAGAATTAAAAGTCGAGTTCGAGTCCGTTTCAGTCACTTGATTTCTAAAAAGCGCCTGTTAATTTAACTTCATAGCTCATATCTTTTATTCTAACTGAGAAAGGAAAAGAATCTAGACATAGAGCTCGAGGCAAGACTGCAGGCAAAAGTCCATTGTATTGGAGAATTTTAAGAGCTATTCCCTACACCTATCAAGAAAACCAAGCAATGGTATATTAAGGGTGGGGTGGCAGGGGGAAGGCTGGTATTTTGGTAGAGTGTGTTGAAACCAATGGTTTGTTAGAATTCGTATAACTTCCAAGTCGTTTAAACGTCATTGTCTTGTAATTTGGAAATAAAAGTCGTGTTGCCAAAACGGCCTCCGACTTCATAGCTCTTTTTATACTAATTGAGAAGGGAAGAAAATTTAGAAATAGAGCCCGAGGCAACAGGCGAAATTCCAATGGATTGGAGAATTTTGAGAACCATTCCCTACACCTACGAATATCAAGTGTTGTTTTTGGATCTGAGGATGAAATATACCAGAAAAGATAGCACGACATAAAGAAAAAAGATAAAATCGAGAGCGAACAAAAGCATTCATCTATAAACCACTTCTAACAATACTTTTCATACCTGACGGAAGTCATTAATATGGTAAAATTGATAAGCATCCTTTCCAGGAAGACTGGTACTAATGAATTCTGACCGAGGCCCATCATTTGCACTGTCATTTTCAACATAAATTAAACAATGACCAAAGGCGATTATTAGCATGAAAATATAACTAGGAGAGGTGTTTGTGCTTTTCACACCAGTGATGAAACAAACAACCAAATATTATGTATTCAATTTGACAGCATGCTTCAATCAGTTGAAGTACCAAGTAACCTACACCAGATTTTTGTCTATATCTCGGCAAAACCATATAGCATTAAAGTTGATAATTACTTTACGGGACAAAGACAGTTATTTTCGAAAACCAAATACAGTGAAGGTAGAACGACATGGTATATTTTTATAATTTTCTTTTATCTTTTTCCTTTTTATGGAATAAGTTCGTGCACACTCACGTTAATCATGCTAAAATATAGCTAAAAGATATAGTGGGAAAAATAATTAAATAAGGGCAAATCAATCAAAATTCTCCTTTGTTGAATACCACCAAGACTTTCTAAACAAAGACGCCACAGCTAATTCTATTTTTTTTTTTTTTTGGTATCCGTGAGTGTCCGGGCCAGCTTACGCGCACCTCGACTAATCTCACGGGACACCCGCCTGACCCTACAACATTTGGGTGTCAAGGAAACTCGTAGGAAATTAATTCCTAGGTAGGTGGCCACCATGGATTGAACCCATGACCTCTTGGTTAGTTACTGACCTTTTTACCACTAGGCCAATCCATGATGGTTACTTGTGTTCTTGTAATTAAAACACTTGTTTGTTATAAACACACTAATAGTTGTTGGTTCATTGTATTTGAGGGGAGAGAGCTATCCTTTAGGGTGATAAGGATGGGGTTTGAAGACATATGCATATCAAGACCTGGTTCATTATCTAACAATTTCGGGAAAGACTAGCATTCTTGGTTAAATCTACGTCCATATACACATTATAAATTCAATTCATATTTATGGTCATTGTGGTTGGGTGGAAAGAGATTCTTTTATCTACCTAAATTGTGTGTGTGCATGTAGATTCAAAATTGGGGGAAAAGAATAAAATAGTTCAAACCATAATGGGTTGGCCTAATGGTAAATAGGGAGCATGACCTTGATAAAGGAAGGGTTCAATCCATGATGGCCAGCTACCTAGGATAACAATACCATTTTGGTCCATATACCTTTCAGATTTGTCAAATTTTAGTCTTTGTACTTTCAAGTGTCCAATTTTAGTCCCTATATCTTTTGTATTTTCTAGTTTGAGAGTGAGAAAAATGGTGTGAGTGATACCAAAAGCTTTAAGAGAGCGTTCTTGTAATTGGGATCAGGTAGATAATTTTGTGTGATTGTAACAATTTATCACGTGATGGGTTTCTTATTAGTGAGCCGTGGTTTTTCATCAATTTTGGAGTTTTACACATAAATTCTTGAGTTTCCTATTGTATATTGCTTTCTTATGATTTCTCAAATTTTTCATGTCTATTCCTACTATAGAAGTGGGGTTTTTCTAATAGTGAAACCAAAAGTAAACCCACAATAACTTATTATGAAAGTAGACTATTTATCACTAACATCGTGAAGATGGTGGAGAAGTGTGATCTATTATATCCTTAACACTAACACATTAAAAGATCAAGGACATTTTTCAATATTCCTTAATGAATTGTGGCTTGTCATGAAAACAAAAAACAATACCATTAGTATTCCCTTCATAAAATCTAGAAAACAAATAAAGTTGAAGTAGTACATCCAATAGCTACTAAATAAGCCGAAAAACCAAAAATCAAATGGTTATCGAACTAAGCCTAAAAAATTGAATTATATTTTTGGATTGGAGGCGTAGCTCCCTATTGTCATAGAATTCCCAGAAACATTTAGACACCAAGACTGGGATTTGGGTTTCAAAGGAAGAACTTTTAGATAGAGAATTTAACATTTACATAAAACTTATCAATTGCATCAACATTGTGTAGCAGCTCAACTCAAAGTTCATTGGATATTGAATCTTTGGACAACTTCAAAGTCATATTGGATTGGGTTACCGGGTTATAATTTTCTTTTCCCATCATAATTTAAAATACTTAAATTCATCTACAACACATAACAAAACATTCAAGTGTGAGAGATAAAAACACACAAACGCATAAAACACCCACCAATACATAAACACATAAAACTTCTATTACAATGAATTTACAATCTTACATACCTTACACTTAAGAATAGCTAAACCCGATGCCCTGAATATAAGAAATCAGAAATCAGAGATCTGAGATTAACAAAAAAAGAACAAAAAAACAAAAGAAAACAGAGAAAGACGGTGAGGGAGACGAGAGAGAGGGAAGAGTGAGACTTACCTTGGGAGTTTGGACTCACTGCCACTGGAAATCGACGGAGTGGAAGAGAGAGACGTCGGGAAGGAGATCGAGGGAGAGGAATTCAGAAAGACAGCGTGAAGGGGATCGAGGGAGTTGGTGAAAGGGTGAGGGTGAGGAGGATGAGAAGATCGAGAGGAGGAGAAATGGGCGAAGGGAGATGACGGTGGCGATTGTGGAAGGCTGAGGGAAGGGGAAATCGGCCAAAGGGGAGACTCCTTTGTACCTTACCTTTCATCTATTATGATGATTCGTGTTAATCGAAAGGCTAGTATTTTTGTTGTTTTTAAGAAAAGAGATGGGTTTCTCAACCCCTCCAATCCGTTTTCTTTTTAGTTGCTAACACATATTATATTTCGTATGTTCGGTTTGTTACATTCGAACTTATTCTCGATTTCATTTTAAATTAAGTTGAAGTTGTGAACTTTCTAAAAAAGGAGTTTGAAAAGATGTAACAGTTGAAACGAAAATAAATTACATTCAAAGTTGCATTTGAAGTTATTCTTCTATATGTTAAAATTAACATACTTCAACTCGTTGGAAGGACATACTTATCAAAACATCATAATTATTTTACAATACAATTAAAAGAAATGAATAATCCATCTGATAAGGTAGTAAGTTGGCCCATGTTGATAACGTTTAAATTTTGTTGGAACAAATAAGTAATACCCTAATTTCATTTTGGTTAAGACAATACCCTAATCTTTTTTAAGGTTCTAAAAGACAAGTAGTCCTTTTTGGATATTAGGATGTTGACGAAGCGAGTATGGTGAAAAATAATTGGATACATCCTAAGCATTGGCTTAAAACAAGTTGTTGTCATCGGGCAAAACTTTTCTTTTTAAATATTTTTCGCTTAATTGAAGGGGATGCACTATATATGTGCAACATGTGTAATTTAATTCAAAATCAATGTTTGGATTGAGCATTTTGGGTCTAATGAATAATACTAAACGCATTATGCTTCCACAATTTTCATCCCAATCCATTTCCGACTGTTTTGACGTTTCACAATTTCATTATTGTTGAACCCTCAATTCAACATGCATTACAACGTCTTGAGTAAGTTTAAATACATTTCAGCTTACAGAAAATTTATTATATTTTGTTAATATTTCTATTTATTTTGCTATATTTAAAACCAACTCTTTATTAATAATTAGCAAAAAAAAAAAAAAGATTAATACATATGATTAAAGTTTTGGGACATTTCCAAAATTAAATTGAAAAAGAAAAAACTATCATATTCATGGGTGTCTCTATCCATCCCACTCATATTCCCATGAAAAAGGAAAGGATATGTCTATTTAAATCCTAAGCTAAAGAAAATTTAGGAGACACTTTGGGAATTTAGAGATGCAAAGTTGGTAATGAAATATGAATCCAGGGACTTGAATGTAAATAAAGAGAACATGTTCTCTTTTCTATAAAAAAAAAAAAAATAAAATTAAATTAAAATAAGAATATTCTTTTTGTTCTTTAGCATATTCTTATAATCCTCATTTAATTTTATTTGAACTCCTATGGTCAACATTATTTTATGTTACATACTCTTGATTTCTTTTTTATCTTTATATGTCATTTTGTTTGTTCATTTAATTTAATTTTTTTAAAAAAATGTTTGGTTCACCAATTTACCTCAACTCACTCCATTTATCCTTCTTTTCAACGTTGTCATGTCTCACTCTTTGAAGATCAACTTCCACAAATACTATTTTCTCATGATCAACTTCGGTAGCCATCTTTTTTTAAAAAAATAAAAAAAAGCACCATGACAACCATCTTGAATGATGATTGCCTCCACACAATTACCTTCCCTCTGATAATCACCTATGAAAACCAATTCCATCGATCATCTTCGAGGATTATATCTTACTGATCATATACTAGAAAAACGAAAACAAAAATACAAAAACTCAATCAGTGAAAGTATTTTGAATACAAGTTTGAAATTATTAGTTAATGGTATTTAATAGTAGTCTTTTATAATAATTTGTGATTAAATAGAAGAAAAAAAATTGAGTATCTAATAAACCAAACAAACTTTTGAAAAACTAACAATGGTTATTCAAATAACATCTTTTTTCATATACAATCCAAATAGACCTTAATTCACGTTTTTTAGGTTAAAAGAAGATCGAGTGACATGTTAAAAAAAGCATTACATTTTGTTTTTTTTTATTCAATTAACAGTAAGAATCCAAGGTTTCATGTGCAATCTTGAATAGTATGTGTATATACAAGTGGATCATGTTCAAGTAATAGCCTAAAGGGTCTATTGTATATGGATAAAGTTGGATATCTTATCCTCGTGACACTATGGATACTGTTAAGTGGAAATGCGGTGAAAGTCCCACATCGGTTAAATAAGAGAGATGATCGTGGATTTATAAGGGAAGACAACTATCTCTAATGGTACGAAACATTTTGGGTGAAACCAAAAGTAAAATCATGAGGATATATGTCCAAAGAGGACAATGTCATACCATTATGAAGATATATGAAGGTATGTTGTGCCCAACAAATCGATATCATAGCCATGCCTCCTTAGTAAAAATCCTCAGTTGTCGAACAGATGTAGTCATGTTCAGAGTATTCATTCGTGGTTGAGCTTTTAGACGAGTAGTGTGTTTAAATACAATTTGAATGGATGCTACTTCGTGGTAATTAAGTTAGCACGAAGATTTGATGATTAATGAAAGGAAGGATCGGTGATCATTTGTTCAATGGGAGGATTGTTGGTGGGAATGCGAGAGTTTATAAGGGAAGAGGACAACTATCTCCAAGGATATGATGATATCTTTTTGGTGAAACCAAAGGCAATGTCCAACGTTGACAATATCATATACCATTATGGAGATATTGGAGGCCTATGATAACTCATCTTTTGATTTCTATGAGTGAGAGTCACATGAGTCATGAACTCATGTGTACCATTTTAAGAACTTGACCAATGAAGCGCTAGGAACACAATTTCACAAGATGAAATTCATTCATTATCTCATATGAAAGGTACTTATAGTTCTCAAACATACATTTTCATATATTTTGGCAAATATACACAACAAAGAGAATGAAAAGAACAAGGAAACTCTATTGTTGGAGTGATTCTCCATCGTTGAAGTTCATCAATGTTGTCTTGATTTTTACTCAGCGATCTCTAAACGACCTCGAAACTCTTTTTTCTCACACACTACCTACTCTCTTTTACAACAAAAACTCATTTTAGGACTCTAAAATTTTGTCCTTTAAACGACTGAATAACCCTCAAACTTATTGGAAAAACTTTCCAAAACTACGTAAATTCATTTTTGGAAAGGCAACACCATGATGTTATAGCCCAACGTCACTGAGCACAGACAGTTCCTCATTTATACCCTTCTGTAAGTTGTGTCGTGACACTCTTTCCCATCATCCGTTTTTGTGAATGGTGTCGTAGTGCCTTCGCATTTTCTTCAATCTCCACAGATTTTTCTCAATTCTTGAAGAATGTTGGCCTAGTTTGGTTCTTTTAACTCCAAATCTTGTTTTCTTGCTAAATCCCTAAAAACACCTGCAAAAAAACACATCAAATCTAACAAAAAGAGCCTTAAATAAGAGACAAAAGAAATCACTTTTCAAGTGCTTTTCATCCAACCTATGCACAAAACCATAATTAATTAGTATTATAAACCAAACTTATAGCCCACAATATTAAATACAAAAGGTCTTAGAGCTTTAAACCTACTAGAAACATCCAAAAAGACTCCTATACTTTGTTAGGACAATGACTTAGCTCCCTCTTAAACATTGATATCTAACATCCAAAAGCCATGGATAAACTACAACCTAGGGCAAATCTTAATGGACATGCAAAAGCTAAGTAAGACAAACAAAAAACATCTAAAAAACTTGCAACCACCATGAATTCAACAAACAAGCAAATGGTGAACGAAAGGTGGCGACGCGCGACACGACTTGAGGAAGAAACATGCAACACAATTTAAAGGCGACCTCGTCAGTGAACTGTGCAGATTAGGTTAGAGAGAGAGAAAGGAACAAACTCCCTATTCTGCTCGATGACACCCCTCTCAACGACAACCAAACAACATTGCAAGGTGTCGCTCATTGGTTGGAGACGATAGTTACGATAGCTAACGTTGGGAGTTGATGTGGTGGGATCTTTGATGATGAGGTCTACGTGCATGAAGATTGGGGATGAAAGGTTTGTGTGTAGTTGAAGTACAATTTAAATAATCCTCAAACTTTAGTACAATAAACAAAATTAGTTAACAATAACCTGCTATACCGACTAAGATCACAATATGCACTTACCAAAACATCAATGAGGGCATTTTATACGCAGGTTTGGAATAAAAAAGCTTGGAAATCAAATGATTGAAGCTTATTTGAGGAGGTTATGAAGTCTGGAATCACAAATGTTTAGGGTTTGGAGTGCTAAATTTGGAAGCCCGTGTTTAGGGTGTAAGTTACTTATGGTTAAGTTTGGACTATATATATTTTGAAGAGTTAATTATCACAGTTTATTTACAAATTATAGTAAAATATCACATATTAATGTGTCTACCTATATCATGATAACACAAATAGTAGTCTTTCATGGTTTATCACAAATAAATTGTAATAATTTACTATATTTGTAACTATTTTCAGAAGTTCCGTCATTTAAAATAACTTTTTTATTTCGAATGAAAAATTTAATCTATTTCTTTCGAAATAAAATTCGTACTAGTCATGTCTTTTTTTAATCTTAAATTAGTTTTTTGCTCTATTAATTCTCATGACAGATAATATAGAAATGAGAAGGATTTAGTTATTTTCTAAAACAAAATTTAGTTTTTATTAACAAAGTAACACGAACTTGAAATCTAGTTTTTTTGCATTATATTTCCACTTTATCTTTTTTTTTTTTTTGTAATTTTATAATAAAATTTACCTTTTGATAATTTAGCAAAGTTTAAAATTTAGCCTACTAACACACTTAGCTTTATATATGTACTTTTATTCAAACATAATTTGATTAATCATTTTTCACCTTATAAGTAAAATTACATGTGTTTAGTGTTTTACGAACAACAACAAAAAAAATAAAAATAAATAAACAACATTAAGGAAAAAAAGAAGCAAAATCATAGACTAGGCATACGAGTTTGTCCCTACAAGTGTACATATGGTTCATAAGTCTTGTACAATTGCCTTGATCTGTACTCGATGCACGATTTTCTTCTTCTACTTCACTTCTAGAGAATGTAGTTTTCTTAACTACATTAACTTTTTTTTCATTACATTAATTTTTTCATTACCTTTTTTGTCATATTTTTAAAATGGGTAAAAAATGGGCTAAACTATTTACAAGTTATAACAAAATTTTCTCCATTTCTTACTACTTAGATAGATGTTGATAGAAGTTTATCAATGTTTATCAGTGATAGAAATTGATACAAGTCTATCACTAGTAGACGCAAATAGAAGTCTATGTCTATTACTGATAGAAACTAATGGAAGTCTATCTTTGATAGAGGTTGATAGAAGTCTATCAATGATAAAAACTAATAGAAGTCTATTATTGATACTATCAACGATAAAAATTAATGTAAGTCTATTATTGGTACTATCAGTGATAAAAACTGTTATAAGTCTATTATCGATGATAGAGGTCTAGTAGTGTCTATATATATATATTTGTTATTTTTAGAAAATAGTTTCACATTTTTTTTTCTAGAGGAATTATTGTAAACGTAAACTTTAAACCCAAATTCTATTAATAATTGAGACTGAAAAATTTCTATCATTATCTACTAATATCACTAATAGACGTAATAAATATGAAATTTTGCTATATTTGAAAATACATTTTTTTAGGAAAATTCGGAAGAATGACAAATTTTAAAGGGGGCGATTTGAAAAATGGCAAGATTTTTAGCAATAAGAAAAATAGCAAATCCGGTGATATGGTTTTTTGATATTCCGAATTTATCCTTAGATCAAATAACCAACTTAAAATATTTTATTTAAAAATTGAGATTTAACTAGTAAATCTAGTTTATTCCATTATCTTTATGAATATATCTTTTCATTAAACAATAAAATCTTATAAAAAATATATATCATTATTATTATTTTTTATATAAGGTAATTAGGATTAACTTGGAATGGGTGAAAATTAAAGAAAAAGATAAAAAAAAAAAAAGTTTCCTAATCTTCTCTTCCTTTTCACCGTCTACAGCCCCCTTCCCTTCCCCTTTGTTTTTTTCTTCGCATCCAAACGCGTCGATCTCCGAGCTTCCTCGGTTATTTTGCACCGGTGAGCTTTTGTTCTCCAACGATGTAGATACCAATGAAATTAAGAGACCGAGCACGAGAACTCGAACTCCGCGGCAAAGCGTTACAATTCTTCGACCTAGATTTTTGGTATTGAAGCAAAGTGGTCCGATCAAAAGGGTTGCGAGTATTATGTTATTGGTGCTATTGAAATACAAACGCAGCTGCAAGAACTTGTTCTTGAGTCAGAGCAACATCGGGTTTGTCTTTCCTCGAAGAACGAACTCAGGTTCATCTTTTACTGGAATTGGTGGGCAAAGCTAGGTTGAGAAGGAGCTTGGTGGGTTTTTTCTTTATCAATTTGGGTGCTAGACTAATTTTGAGTTTGGAACTTTGTATGAGATTGAGTGCGAAAGCAATGATCCAGATGCAACCAAGAAAATGCTTGAGGACTTATTGAAGAAGAATGGAATTGCGTACTCGTACTTTGAAGCTTCAAAGTTTACTGCTTTTCGATTTGAGAAGCTGCCATAATAGATTGTAAGTGATTTTTTTTGTTATGGTTTTGATGTGAACCTTACATTTCTCTTCTTTTTATTATAATAACATGAAGTTAATGGCAGTGATTTTCTACCAACCCATTTGAGATTAGGTTTCTCAATAACCACTGAGATCTAGGTTTCTCAATAACCACACCAAAGTTATCTACCACATATTATTTTAAAGCAATTTTAAGTTAAAAAATTTCAAAATACTTAGATTTTTAAAAATTAACATAATCTTGATTTTTCAGGTTTTGGTAGTTTGTGATATTTGCTTGAAGAATTTGGATGGATTGTGGTAAACTAGTTGAAATTACTTAGTCAGGTTCAACAACTCCCCAGGCATCTTTCATTTGGTTATATTGAGATTGCCACTCTCACCCTCATCTTCCTCTTCATCCAAACCCCCACAAACATGCATTCCCCCAAATTATTTGGGGGAAATTCCTCTTAAATTTTCCAAATCTTTCATTTTTTTATGTCAACTCATCTTATACTTTCTTCTTCTGTTTTTTATTTGAATTACACTATAATTCTTTTGTTTCTTTTATAATTGTTTTTTATTTGAATTACACTATAATTCTTTTGTTTCTTTTATAATTCTTTTTTATTTTGTTAAGTTATTTGAATTAGACTGTATTGTTTCTTTTATGATTATTTTTTATTTTGTTAAGTTATTTGAATTAGACTTCGTCTTTTTTTCTTTTATGATTATTTTTTATTTTGTTAGGCTATTTGAATTACTTTATAATTCTTTTTTTCTTTTTATGATTATTTTTTTTTATATTTTTTTTAGATTCAACGTTTCTAATAATTAAAAAATTTTATTTTTGGTTTTGGTTTTAATTTTAAATTTTATT
>JBBPDJ010000002.1:955983-1000998 GCA_037974625.1 Cucumis cinereus | reverse complement strand
AAGGGAAAATTTTTACCCCCCCCCCCCCCCCCCCCCCAAAAAAAAAAAAAAAAAAAGAGGAGAAGAAGAAGAAGACAAACTTAGAGAATAATTATACAATATAACTTAAAAGAAGACGACTAATAGCAAAAGGAGAAAAAATTCTGAAACAAAAAATAAAAGAAGGACAAGAAAACTAAGAAGAAAAAGCCACAGAACTTACTTGTGTCTAGGACATATACATCTGACAACCACTTCTTACCGTCCCAGCCCCCATACCTGCACACAGTTCATGAAGATTTGAATTAGGATATAAAAAGAAACGATTAACCCCCAATAACAATGGAAATATTAAAACTTACATGACAATTTTCCGGTTCCCAAAAGAAGAGGCTGCAGCAAAGTCCCTTGGTGAAGGCAAATCACCAAAACTAGTTAGCTCAGACCACTGCCAGATATCTTGAAGACACGAGGGAGCCAAATGGTAGAAAACATCGTTATGCTTCAAACATAAGCAATTTCTGTCCATTACAATCAAAAATATTTAATAGGGTAGAGAACCTTACCAGTGTCTAGAACCCAGAAATCACCCATCCTACATGTACAATATCAGTATCAGTATAAGTCATCTGAAAATTACAAGATGAATCAAAATAGTTTTGAGTATAGTATAGATCGAGAGGACTATCAGTCAACTAATACATATAATAAAGTATTCCATGTTCAGCTCCAATTTTTTATCAATAAGAAATGCAAACTGTCCTCATCCTAGAAGAACAACTAGATGATGCAGCAGGTTTTTGAACCATGCAAGTGGATCGATACAAATGCATCAAAAATCACTAAT
The DNA here is from genome assembly GCA_037974625.1 of Cucumis cinereus. Taxonomy (NCBI): domain Eukaryota; kingdom Viridiplantae; phylum Streptophyta; class Magnoliopsida; order Cucurbitales; family Cucurbitaceae; genus Cucumis; species Cucumis cinereus. Next base: position 1,000,172 of record JBBPDJ010000002.1, on the reverse strand, counting down.
TTACTTTTCAGTAAAATTATTAACTTTTTAAATAAGGTAATTAAGTACAAATAAAAGTTAAAATAAATTATTTGACTAAAAAAAAAATCGTAGACTGATTATTTACTGCCTACACCATCTTAGTTATGAATTTCTGAAGAGTCGACTCTCTATTCTCGTATATTTCCATCCTGGCTTTATTCCATGTTCAAAGAAATGCTACAACTTGCTTTCATTTTCAGGGTTCAACCTTCTCTCAACATGCATCCTTAGAGTTAGAAGTATCGATTCAGTGCTGTGATCAGCCCAAGGCCAGATATTGCTACATTTCAGTCATTTTGAGGACAAAGTAAAATTCTGAGAAGCAAGAATTGATGAGAAAAAAAACATCACCAATAACAAGTTATACATGTCTATAAAGGATAAATAATCTTAATACAAAGGATGGTAGTTGTTAAGAGAAGGTAGCTAGTTAGCTGGAATTGGGTGTTCCTATTGACTGTTATAGCACACAATAGTAGTTTCAACTCAGAAAAATACCCTATATCTTCAATAGAAGAACGGAGAAGTTCAATACCAGATATAAAAAAACCTGACGGACAGGAAAGCTCGTGCCCGAAAAAATTCATGGGAAACCATTGTAACAGAAATAATGGAGTCCAATTATAGCCCAGTTAGGGAAAGTTGGCGGGAAAAAATTGGAAGGATTTTTCAGGGTTGATAGGAATATCATTGATTTTTGGAGCTCGTATGTTTTTTGGTGTATTGTTGGAAGTTCTTTATTGAAAAATTTTGTAACCACTTCCTTTCCAATTGATACAAATTACAACCTATAGAGTACTTTTGTAGTCTCCACCCATTTTTGACTGGGGAAGATTTCTCATTTCCCCATCATCTTGTGGTTGTTTGCCTTTTAATAAGAAGATTATGTTTCTTAGAAAAAGTAATTCAAACAATACTCGGGAACTTAAATATTTGCAAAATTAGAGTCAAATATAGATGATTGTCCTCATTCTATTACTAAACAGTACACCCAAATTAAGGGGCACAAATATTTCCTACATTTTTTTCTTCTAGAAGCGAATACCTTTTGCTACCCAAACGTCCACCAAAGACAAACATGTGGCAATCAATTGCAACAGCAATGTGAAAAGCTCGTGGGCTAGGACCAACTTGTTCATCTGAACCATTGCCCGTGCATTCTGGCTGAAACCATAATTTCTTTTCTGCAATAAATATCAAAGTAATGATTTAAGGAAACGAATAAAAGTAAAACCATAACAAATTTTCCTCTCCCTAAAATCTGATCAGCATGAATATAATAGGACCATGATTGCTGCAGAGATAAGAATTCACCACAATCAATTAGACCATCAAATGACCTACGTCCTGCAGTAAACAAAAAAAAAACCTAAAGACCTCAATCTAGCAACCTAAATTTATTTCCACGGCAAATTTCATTGAGCATTTTTCTAATTTATTCACTCTAACAAATTCCCTACCAACATCTAGGTCTTCTTGAGAGATGATATCCTTGATCAAAACATGATCGGACCTAATGCCAGCCTATCCATTTCACAAATGAAAATATCTGATCTAAGAGTAATCAAGGTACTTACATCCTATAAGCCAATATAGTCAAGTATGAGTGTATTGTAGATCAATTTCTTTCAATGTGAATTACAGTTCGTTTTTTAACGTCAAGATTTTCCCAAGCAACTCTAATGGAAAATGAAGACATTCGCTGCCTATCGACTGGGAGCGACCTTCATTAGCTGTCCATTCGCTTCCTTCAAGAAAAAATTTCCTTGAACCAGTTTCAGACAAACAGTGCAACAAATGTATCCTGAATGAACGAATCGCATATTTGCTTACGAATTTTTCTCAGGTTTGAAATTCACCCTAGAAGCTACACTAGCGAATACATTCTCTATCTTGCATTATCCTTTACATCAGATCTTCGTCCTATCCGATCTCTACAGCTATCGCAAAAATTCAAGTGAATAAATCTCCATAAACGAAATGTTGTGAGGCATAAACAATACAGAAATCTGTCTCATAATAATTTAACTCCGCAGTCGGTAATATCGATTTACAATATCAACAAAACGTAAAATCATAAAAACCGGATTAAGAAACGTGTTTACTGCTCAAAATACAACTCCAATCCATACTAAAAATAACACAAACAGAAGATCGATCGGACTATGGAAAAAAATTGAAGTACACGGCGATGAAGTAAGTAGCAGAACAGTACAATTCCGTAAATGAGAAAGTAAAAGGCGTAAGTACCGATGTCATAAACAGCGATGTCGCTTAGAAATTTCTTGTCGACGAGGCCACCAAACACGACGATCTTCGAAATTCCGATGTTAACAGCAGAGTGGCCACTGAAACTCGAGAGGAGTAATCCGTGAAAATGGTTGTAAAAAAAAACCGAAGAGAATTGATAGAGAGAGAAAGAGATGAATGCCTGCGAGGTTTGGGAAGAGTTCCAGAGAAATCGGAGGGAGCAGCTTTCACCCAGTAATGCATAGTTTCTTCTTCCGCTTTCCTCAGTTCACCTGAGACGGCAAACGAGAGGATTTGGTCAACATGAAGTACAGAGCCCGCCCCGGCAAAATTCCTTTTATACCAACGCTGGAGAGTGTTTTCACATAATTTTGGGGAAATAACGAATTTAAAAGTTTTATAATTTAATTTTATCCATCCCTACTCTATTAAAATGAGCTAGTAGGAAAAATATTTATCATCTTTATATGTTTACTATGTCCTTCCATTTTTCATAAATTTTTACATTAGTACTTTGTTGAATAGCTGTGATTTATAGTTTATCGACTTGGCATCTCTTAGATTAATATAGAATCAAGATTTTTTTTTCTCTGATGTTAGCAATATTATAATGGTCTCATCAAATAATTTATCAATTTTTAAACATAGTTTTTTTATCTCAATGCACCAAAGTTAGTTTTTGCTAGCAATTGTACTTTATAAAATTAGAAATATAACACTTTGTTTTAAATCACCAATTGACTTAAAAGCTTGACTAAAAAATTTAAAATTCATAATATCCTTGAATCGCTTACTATAATATCATTTTAAATTAATGATTGACTCAAAAACTTAAACTGATTGGTGAAAGTAAATTAAGAAACTATTTTTATTTATGAAAATTGGCTTAGAAATATAAAAACCATTACAAATAAATTGTTATAAAACATGCCTGAGTTTTTTTTTTAAAAAAAAATAAATAAATAAAATCTAAACCTCATACGATAAGTATATTGTTTTTAAAAATTAAACTTATAAATACCTGTCCAACTTTAATAAAAGAAAAATCCACTCAAGTAACCAAATAATTTTGGATATAAAAAAAGAATTAGATATTTAATAAAAAAAAATGAAAGTACCATGTAGGGGCCAAATAGTCTTAAAAAATTATTATTCTAAAAAAAGAAAATGAAAAGGAACAATACGAAGGACAAAAATGGAGCTTGAGTGATTTAGTCTTTTTAAAGTATATCATTTTAATTTTAGCAAATAACTGTCAAAATCAGCTCTCGTAGCTCAGTTGGTTAGAGCACCCGTTTAGTAAGCGGGAGGTCTTGAGTTCGACTCTCAACGAGAGCATATAAAAAACATTTAAAATTTTATACTCTCGTACTTTGTTGTAAACTTGCATGAGAATCACACTTAACTTTTATTATTATTTTTTTACAACATGGGGCAGGAGATCAAACCTTTGCTTTTGATAATTTATATTTTGATATCACACCTAATATCTTTCGATAAGAAAGGAGATAACACGATTGAAAAAAACATATTTTCATATCAAAAAGCAAGTTCAAAAATAAATTAAAGTTGAGATAACATGACAATTAATAGATTTGTCATTCTTTTGAGATATATGTCAAAAATAATTAAAATGTTTACCGATGTTACATCCTAGGTCGTAACAAAATTATAAAAATACCTATAATATGTCATAAAAATATAAAATTAGAAAATACTCAACATCAAAATTATTAAACATAACATATATTATAATTTGTTGTTCGAGATAGTTCGTATAAATCGTCTTAAGATATAAAAAAACTAAACAAATAGACTAATAAATAAAAGTAATGTTTTGTAAACTTAATTTTCAAACGAAGAAATAGTTAAAGAGGTAGATTCTATAATTAACTTAAAAAAACATTTTTCAAAAAACTCATATATGTTTAAATTCTTTTAATAAAACTATTTTGATTTGTTGTCAAACACTTTATTTTTTTATCTTCAAAAGAACTTATTTTTTAAATTAAATATTTGAGAATGTATTTCAAGCACATTCTTAACAACTACAACTTATAATTTTAGAATTTTATACCCACAAACATCTTTTGAAATTGTTTATGTACTCCTCTCACCTTTGGGATCAATCAAAAGACAACAGTGTGATAATGGGCCGGTAGTTAATCAAAGTTATTTGTTGTTTTTAATTTCAATGAGGTGCAAAACATGAATTTACATAGGCTAAAATATGAACAAACAAAATTTTGTGAGACACCTATTTATTTCCCTAAAAAGAATTGCTGTACCATTAAGAGATTATTTCTCTGGAAGCAATTATTATATTTAAAATATATATATATATAAAAAAAAAAAACTCTAGTTGAAGGAATTTTATATTAAATATGAATAATATTTAATTAAGTACAGCTACTTGACACCCATTTTAAGGAACTATTTATGTGACCATTCTTTATGAAAATTACATTGCCTATACATATTTATCTGTTTTTCCTTTTATTTATTTATTTTACAGGTAATCTGTGTTTTTTTTTTTTTTTTCAGTTGGCTTTGGTTAGGTCATTTAATTCAATGCTTGCAGTAACTCACCTCCAAATAGTGGTTAGAATAAGTTTGTAGGATTATTGTTTTATAAATTAATCTTGCATATTTCCATTCTGTCTGATTACATATATCAAAGTGGGAATTCAAACATTAAAATATAGAAGAAAATTTATTGTTTACATTTGCATTTCTTTTTTATTTAATTAATCAAATATGTATAAGAATTATTATCTAATATGATATTAGATAGGATATCGTTTAGCTTTATGATAATTAGCATTTAGCAGTAATTTTTGTAGAGGTTGAATATTTATTGTTTGCATTTTAACAATCTCTTGAATTTGTTCCTTTTTTTAGAAATTCACGTTTGAGTTGAAATATTAAAATTCACAATATTTTCTTATGATAAATGTCAAATAGCAAAAACTGTAGACAATTAATAAGTACGAGAATAAATGAAGTTTTGAAATAGTACTTGCTAATAACATTTATTACAACAAGAGATAATCATTACACTTTTGCTTACTTCTTGCCCAAACACTATCTTAATGTCATTAAGTTATATAGTTCATCTAAACTAAAACAGTTTTTACTAACTCTTTAAATTAAGAAAATCTTTAAATTGATCATGTTGTGATAAATATATACAAATTCAAAGTAATTAGAATGCACTATTTCTTTTGAGATTGGGAGGTAATTCGAACATCTAAATTACAATTTAAAAAAAAAAAAATGTAATAGACACTAAAAAAATTAGACTTATAATCATATTGCACAAATCAGACATTGATGAATCTATTAACTATTACACATAACCTATACTTCGAATTTAATAAAAGTTGTTGTAAAGTATTTTTAAAAAAATAATATATAATCTTTTTTTCCTAGAGACCACGGTTTTTTAGCTTAAACCCTAGGTTTGACAACAGCCGTAAGAGGATTCTTCATGACGACTGTGAATTCCATCTTCCACGAAAAGTCCACGGAGCTCGACGGCGGATAGGCGGTCCATTCAAATTCCTGCAGCATTCTGGCAAGCATTAAATGAATGTGGACGGTGGCCATTCCCAAGCCTGGGCAGATCCGCCGCCCTATTCCGAACGGCATCATTCTGACGCCACTGACGCCGGTAATATCCGCTTCTTCCATGCCGGAGTAAAATCTTTCCGGTTCGAATTTATCTGGATTCTTCCACAGCTTAGGATCCCTTCCAATGGCGGGTAAGAAGAATTCCACGTTCGTGTCCTTTGGGATGTCGTATCCTGCTTTTTCAAAATTATATATATTATTAACATTAACTTAAATATGATAAAAATTATCAATAATAGGAATAAAAGGACTAAAAAGAAACAGTTTTTAGATCATGTAACCAAACTATGCAATTTTTCAAAACAGTATATATACATATATACATATATATATTATGTTTTAATTGTATCTCACTTTTATTTTTAATCTTTTTTATTTGAGTGGACTGAAACAATAATAACAAATAAATAAGTGACACAAAAGATGCGTCTAAATATTTACTTTTGCCTTCTATTTGTAGTTATATGTGGTACCAACTTTCTTCATAATTATTGATTTTTATGGAAGTTATTTGGTAATGTTATTGGACCTACATTTATTTATGTATTTATTTATTTTCCATGCACGAGGAATTTAGGTAGAGGTTTAAAAGCAACATTATTACTTGTCTGATTATGGATTGTTCATGAGAAATTTTGTTAGAAAAAAAAAAAAAAAGTGGCAATTCCAAAACTCTGAACTCTTTTTTTTTTTTTTTGAAATCATGATGATTTTCTTAGCATAATTCACAAAAAAAAAATATTTGACTATTGTTCGATAAAATAGAAAATTAAAAAAATAATAATAATAACTACGTAGTTTTAGATGGGGTAAGGGATAGTTTAAGATAACCTGCCAATTTCGTGGCCTCCGTGACAGAGTGCGTTAAAGCAAAGAACGTCGGAGGATGTTTGCGCAACACTTCTTTCACAACTGCTTGTAAATATACCATTTTTTCAACGTCTTTTTCCTCTACTCTTCTCTCACCAACCGTATCTTTAATTTCTTCCACAATCTTCCTCTGAATTTCCTCATTCGCTATCAATTCCGCCATCCCCCACTCTATCACTGTCGCCGTCGTATCCGTCCCTCCGTTCAAAAACTCCGAACAAAGTGTCACCAATTCCTCGTCCATCGCCGACGACTTCCCTCCACCGCCACGCCCATCGATCTTCAAATCAAAAAGCGTGTCGAGGTATGAAAACGACGTCGCGTCGCCGTCGGAAGCTGGATTCTCTAGTGCCCGCCGCCGCCGATTAATTAACTCAACAACGAATTCGACTTGTTTTTTCCGCACGAGATTCGCTCGATTTCTTTCTCTAGAGAAAAAAGGAGTTAAAATCGGGAAATAATCGTCAATTCTTGGGTCGAGTGTGATCAATACGGATTTCAAAATCTCGTCCATTTTCACAACCGTTTCTTCTTGCATCTCGATTCCGAAACACATTGTTAACAGAATCCAAAACACCGCGAAACGCGCGTTTTTAAGCACTGAAACGACGCCGTTATTATCCTCTGCTTCATCTCTTAACCGCTTCACGAATTTTTCCATTGCTTTTTCTCTCACATCCCTAAACTCCTTTACCTTGCTTGAGCTGAGCATATTTTCCACCATGTTGCGGCGCAGGGACCGCCATATAGGGCCGTACACCGCCGCATTGACGGAAAATTTGTTACTACTGAATATAATCCGGGTAGGATTTTCTCTGGGTCGGTCAGCAAAAACTGCCCCTTTTCTAATTAGAGCTTCATGAACAAGATTCGAGTCGCTCAATACAACCATTGTTGTAGTTCCCATTTTGAGTGTAAAAATTGGGCCGTAAATTCGGCGTTGATCTTCGATGTATTCGAAGAAGGGTTTCTTGGACCAGGCGACTTGGAAGAGGTTGCCGACGAGGGGCCAACCGGGCGGTCCAGGAGGGAGATTGGGGCGGTTTTTTATGGGTTTTCTTGTGAGAAAGAAGATTAAACCGGAGAGGAAAAACGCAATGAGGGAGAAAGAAGCCATTGAGATGTGGGATGTGAGAAAGGGAGTTGAATGGAATTATAGTTAAAAGATAAAAGAATAAGGGGGGAAAAGTTGGGTTTAAAAAGAGAGAAGCATGAAATTTCAGGTAAGGTTCAATAAAGGCTTTATTTGCATTTTAACCCTTTAGCCGAGTATATATAATACGAACCCCTTTTTTTACGAGAATAATAAATTAATAATATAAACTTTGAGTCGATTAATAAGTATGAAGTAAATATATTGGAGTTGCCTTACTAAATTTGTTTTTGGGATATATTTTGGATGTAGAATTAAAAGATATAGTTTTTAGATAAATTTGTAAAATGTATTAAAAAGGAAATATGAAGGTTTTTTTATTTTTTAATTTCTTTGGGGTGAAAAAGTAGATAAAAGGAAAAATGTAGTTGATAAATGTTCAAACTTCAATAGTGTTTACTATTAAAATTGAGTTGTTTATGGGACTTAAGAAACGAGTGGACCAAACGATACAAATACAAGTTTATTTATATTACGATGTCTCAAACATATAACCTACTAAATTATGTAGCTGAATATTAACATTTTAGTCTTTAATTTAATTTTAATTTAGTAAGTATAAAATGTTACAATTTTATTATTGAGGTTTGAATTTTGTTCCAATTTGATATCTAGTTTTCACCTTGCCTCCATGTTTAAAATATTAATCTTTAAATTTTAAATTTGATTTTAATTTAGTCTTAAATTCGTTTTATTGCAATTTTATTTTTGAAATTTAAATTTTATTTGGTTTCTAAATTCAACATTTACAATGCTTACTTATTATTACTAAATACGTAATTCAATCTTTGAATTTACTGTCTTTTGGTTAATTTTAAATAAATGTGAAGTGAAATTTTAATGATTATGAAGAATAGTATGAGTCATTGGGATTAAAATGGTCCTCTCTAATAAAATTAATGGTTTATCATTCAATGTCACCAAATTATATTCTGAAATAAGAATTTTTTTAAGCTGAAATCTTGTAGCTGGCAGACACCTAAAATTGTTGCACCATTATTGATTAAGTACTTATCCAGACCCAAACACACCTAAAAGTGCTTCCCAGAACTGCCCTATTTACCATGCACCCTACGGTTGGATCTTGTTAAAAAATAGCGTAACATAATTAATATTTCTAATATTTCCAATTCAATGAACACATAATTCATTTAAAGCATTTGATCCTCTGTTTAATATTTTTCTCTACTTTTTATATATTTTTTTAGTTTGTTTTTTCGATATAAACCTGTTTCAAATAAAGCCATTTTTTAAAATACTATAAATATGAGAAATAGCAGGGAAGATTTTCTCCTACTTGTTAAACAGGTACAAAATATATTATTATAAATATTTATTCATTTGTTGTCTGTCGTTTAAATTTTAGATAAACATAGCAATAATATATTTATTTTGAATAAATATAAGAAAAATTATCAAAAATAACAAAATAGATAAAATATTCACCCATATGATAAATTTTTGTATTTTAGTGGTTTTTTTTTTCAATAAAATGTAAATAGTTTGGTTTTTATTATTTTTGAAAAAAATCCTTAATTATAATAATAACAATTTTATGGATGATAATAAAGTATATAGTAACGTTTTAGGAAAATAATAAATATATCAAAGTCTACCAACCATATATTTTTATAGTCGACTTATGTTCTATGAGTGATAAATCAATATTTTTAATATAGTCCATTATTGATAGACTCTGACATATTTTACCATGTTTACAATTTTTTAAAATATTGTTATACATTATAATATTTTAAATCTTTTATTCATATTTACTTAGTTCTTAAGGAAAACCTAAGTAAGTTCGATTTTTGGTTCAATTGGGCTCTTTGGAAGATGTGAGTGCCTATATGACTATAATGCTTGTCCAATTTGGAGAGCATATATGCTCAGCTTTTCATATTTATTTTTTTGGAAAATAAATTATACAATATGAACATTAACATTAGGGTAGATTTTAATTATGTCAGCTCAAGTTTCAAATGTTTTGAATTTTTCTTTTAAGGCTTTGATTTTTTTTTTAAAGCTGGGATTCTAATAAGTTTTTACTTAAAATCCAAACAAAAATTGATTGTGACATATAGTATTGAAAATAAATATATAGGTGAATGAATATAGCTGCATCCATAGGTATCTAAGTTTTAATTATTTGTATGTTTCAATTATTATTTTGATTATTATAAATTATTATTTATCTATTTGTTCTTTCAAAAGATTTATCACAAATTACATACGGTAGTTGCAATTATACTCTTAAAACTTTCAAAATTAAAAACTAAACCTTCAAACTTTAAGATTTGACTTTAAACTTACATTATTGTATAAATTATATTGATTTTTATAAATTTGAAATTTAATTTTCATCTGTTGTGGATCCAATTTTGACAATAATTATAAGCTCAAACATCCAATTTTAACACTTTTAAAAGTTTAGGGACCCAATTTTTACTATTGAAAGTGTAAGAGTATATATTTGCAACCACCCCATAATTAAGAAGTGATTTTTGCAATTTGTCAAATAAATTATTATTGATACTTTCAAATGACAAATAAATAAAAGCTTCATTTGTGAATTTTTTTAAGTACAAACTAAATGTGAGTGATTTTAATTACGAATTTAGTTTTTAGTACATACATATGTTAGTTGATCTACGCTTTTGTTAACTTGTAACTTTAACTTTGAAAGTTATTTTTTCTTCCAAACAAACTATGTTCTAAACTTCGTTCTATATAATTACTTAATCATAATGATGACAAAAAAATTATTAATTCGAATATAACTCAACTAGTTTAATATATGCCAACCACGAGTAAATCAAATTTCAGAAATTCAAGTTTGAGATGGTAGAATAAATAGATTAAAAAAACATAAAGTTGCCCAAGTATTTAAAGAATCTAAATATTGTGAATTTCTATACAATGGTCATAATTTATGTTGGGTGTGATGCAGAATTTAAACGACATGAAATGAAATTAATTATTTATAATATAAAAGTTCGTAATAAAAGCGGTTGGAATTTATATTATTTATGTATAAATATTATTTATCAATTCTTTTTTTATTATTATTATTGCCTTTTATTTTATTTTTTTCCGTAGAAGAACTAAATCGAATATATTTGAATTATAAAAATTAGTTTGATTTCCTCAATTATAACAGTGTGACGGTTCCAGGGGATTCAATATTGTTCAAATTCGTTCAATGTTAATTTCTTTTCAAATTTGATTTTCATTTAATTATTGGATTTTTGTTTACTTATTTAAGTCCACTAGTGAATAGAAGGATTAGACAATGTAATATTAAATTTATTTTAATCAATTAATTTTGGATTAGATGAATGATTTAACTGAACACAAGAAACTATGAGATGCATAGAATGCACAAATTTGTACATTGTAATTCAAATTTCCAAATTAAATGAAAGTTGAGTATTGTCTATTAACATCAAAGTGTAAATTATTGATTAAATAGTTACTATCCAAAATATCAAAATGTACCTCTAAACCATCCATCATATCGAAATAAATTATAGATTAGTTAGTTAAACACGACATTTTCTACATTTTGATTACTTTATCATATGTCTGATTCACCTACTTGAAATTCATCAACTCTAATAATAATTGATACAAAATCAAATGTGGGTCGGCACACAAGATTAACCACATTATATAATAATCATAATAATCATAATCATAATAATTGTATCATAAATTTAGGAAAAACATACCTAAACATACTTTTAGAATTAATGACCATGATAATCCGGATTGGTTTGGATTGATCTTTTGTTAGTATTTTAAGTCAACTTTCTAAACTAACCCAACTCGATAAAATTTTTATTTATTTACACTTTAAACCATAGTACAAAAGCAACTATCTGAGGGAGATTTAATGAACAGAAAAGGTTTTAAGGAAAAAGTTAGTATGTGCATTAACAAGTTTAATGGTGAAAATTTATGTTTTTCATAGTTATTATCGATCGATCTTGTCTAAAAACTTAATATTATCACCTTATCAGCTTACTGTATATATTTTGATGACATTTTAACTGACTTACGTTAATATTTATATAATGTCAAAGTGAATATAGTTCAACTTAACATAAAATATAATATTGGCTCAAGTCGACCGTCATGTCTATAATTGAAAACTCCCACCGTACAATACAACACTCGTTTAATTCATGCACATCAATCAATAGAATCTTGATACTAAAAGAAACATGAAGTACCTCTATGATACACCTAAGTTTTTTCTTTACGGACATTGTATATCTTATTGACCCTTATTTTGTACTGCATGTAACAACTAAGTGAGAGGAACCACATTGTTTTAGAAATAAAAAACAATAACAAGATCAATGCACATACATCCCTATCATAAGTTAAACAAAATATTTGTCTTGCCAAATAAAATTATCGAAAAAGATTAAACATTCAAATCCACAATTCCCATCCTATTATATATATTCGTCCAACGAATAAAATAAATTATCAATCTCAATTTGTATTTAATTTAAAGTGATTTTGTTTTCATATATAAGTGATATGCAGTGAATTTACTAATTAGTACTGGATCATTTATGCATCAATTGAGTCAATTGTTTGTTTCGTTTTTTAGATAATGCACGTCGGTCTTGAGATGTATATATAAAATAGTTCAATAGATTATAGGTAAATTAAAAATATTCACTATATTATAGATACACACCTATATATACATACACACATACATACACACCTATATATACATACACACACATACATACACACCTATATATACATACACACATACATACATACATACATACATACATACATATATAATATACACACACACATAGATATCTTCAAACTAACTAGTCATATTAAAAAGTTTAGGTCGGATATATATATTTTCTACTAGAAGACAAAAAAAAGTTATTCATTGCTACGTTTTCATTGATATATAAAATTAATATATAATATATATAGATATTAGTTTTCATTGCATGCATGGTTTGATGTTTATACCATTATTATATATAACTGTTCTTATAATTAAATCATTAATTTACCCTTTATCAGCAAATTTCTTGACAATTTCCCTGAAAGCAAGTTCCCTTGCATGAAGCCAAGCTCTTTCTCTTGCACAAAACTCACTCATCTCATGATCAAATCTAGCCATTTCTTGCTTCCTCCACTCGTCATCTTTCAAATTCCTCTCTTTTTCCCCATCTTCAACGCTTGTCATTATCTTCTCCATCCAATTCTCCTGCACTTCCATTAATCTACTCATCTTCATATCCACCATTTTCTCTACCTCTTCTCTCCAACTCCCTCCTTTATTATTATTACTAACACCACCCTGATCCCTTTTTGACACGTTGGTTTCCCTCGACTTCTCCGCCTTCTTTTGATTCATCATAAACGCTATCGCCGACAGATCGTCGTCGTGGTAGTTCCCGGATGACGACGTTTCGAAATCAGATGATATTGAAAAACTTAGGCTTGTTCCCCCACCAGCTTCTTGATGATTCTCTCCGCCGGGGTATTTTTCCGGTGGCGGAGTTTCCGATCTGGCGACGGAGTTTTGGTAGAAGTTGGATTCTATGATTGGAGATGATAATTGGTCGTTGGATTGACCGTAAATAGCTTCAAGTTGACGGAAGAATCTATAATGCTTACCGTCATGTCTACCGGTTTTACCTTCCTTTGTTTTCTTGTAGTATTTGTATAAATTGTCAAACTTCTCTTTGCATTTCTTCCCGCTTCTTTTGTAACCGTATTCCTCTGCCATCAACCTGTAAAATAAAATATGTATATATCAAATTCATGCATAATTTTTTTTTTTACTGTTAAATCATCAATTGACTCCTTACATAGCTCATGGCGGAATGTCAATTTAATATTACATCAACGCTTTAGAATTTACTTAAAATTTGTAGAAGATTCAACCAAGTGTAAATCATAAGTTTAGCTCGTGAAGTAATCAATTGTATTTAACATGCTATTAGAGTAGGAGATTATGCGTTCAAAGTCTGTAACGTCATTTTCTTTTCCAATCGATATTGATTTCAATTTATTGGGTATTCTACAAAATTTTAAACCTACGAGAGAGAAACTTGAGAATTTTCCACATCCCATCAAAAGATTTTTGGATAAATTTGATGCATAACAAATGATAGTACTTGCATGCAACCTAATTGCACCCATCTCATACAAACCTTTTAATCACAAAGAGAAAATAAAATATTTAAAAAATTCAAGTGAAAACTTGTGATTGAAGACTTTTTTTCTTTTAAAAAAACCTACCTATAGTAAATAGTTATATATATATATATATATATATATATATATATATATATACACTATACGAATTTACGACATCATTCTTTTTTTTTTAAAAAAAAAAACGATTGTGTTTGACCTATATTTTTAATTTCCCATGCATGCATAATCAACACAGAACGCTCAATGGCATTAAATAATAGGTTATAGTAAATGAAGAGTTTGAACTATGTTTTAAAGACCACTAAATCTAAAAGCTAAAATTAATAAGTTACAGTAATTTTAATATTAGACTCGACTACAAGTTTAGTCAATCATACTCGAGGTTGTGTTGTTAGTCTCTTAAAACTACTTTTCGTAATCTCTTGAATTTTAGTTTTTGAAAATTAAACGTGCAAACATCTTTTGAAAAAAGTTAATTGCTTAATCTACTTTTTAGTCCTGTTTAAAAATCCAGCCAAATTTTAAAACTTTAAAAGAAAAAAGTTCTTAAATTTTGGTTAAGAAAATTGAACTTTTTTATTAAAGAAATATGCAAACCGTCGCAAGAAGATCAAAGAAAAATAAGTTAATTTTTTTTTTAAATAATGAGAGGGTTATAAAATGCACCTAAAATTTTTATTGTGGATTAGAGATATACAATTAAAAGTTTTTTGGACATGTTAACTACTATTTGTACAGGAAAGGGGAATATTAATATGTCTTTTTAAGTTTTATTAATATTCTGAACACTTTATACAGGAAAGGGGAATATTATGCAAAAAATTAAAATGGTTTTAACAATATTTAAAGTAATTAAATGTTGATCAAGTGAAATTACCAAATGTGCTTTATAGCAATTTCATTTCTAATTTTCTATTATTTAAGTTTAATAATATTGTTTTCTTCTAATTTTTAATTAGGTTTTCACTATTTCTTCCACAAGAATTTTGGTTTTTGGTTTAAATTTTTTAAAATAAAAAAGAATGGCTTGTTTTTTTTAACATATTAATGGTTGGAAGTTTAATAATAAAATCTAAAATTTTTACCCAAATGGGATACCGTTGTTTAAAAACTTAAAATTTTAAAACCCAAAAACCAGGTTTAAGTCACCGTATTTTTTACATACTTAATTTCATTGTAAATTAATTAACAAAACATTCCTTGTAATGTACTAATTAGACCACTCTAAAAATACAATCTTTATTAACATTTATATTTACATTAACCGAAAAGTGAAGAGTTTACAATATATACATAAATGATATATGTATATAAATCAACTCATCGAAAGCCAAAAAAAAAAAAAATCAAGAAAAATAAAGTTGAAAAAAAAATGGAAATAAAACACATGGCTGTCCTTTTCAAGCAATAAATAATGTTATTTTAATATCATTTTAAAATATTATTATATTAATTAATCCAAGAAAATTAAAAAATCAAGAACAATTGAAAGATATCTAATTAATGTTTGCATTTCACAATTCTAGTTTTTTTTAATGTAAATTAATCAAGAATGAAAAGATCATATAAAAGGTGGGGAAAAGAAATTAAATTAAAATTTAATATGAGTAAAAATAATTAAATAAATATACCTAGAAACCTGATCCCAAAGCGGACCTTTCTGATTACTCTCTTTAAACTTGGAATCAAGACGAGATCTGATCTCAAGAAGAGTAAGAGTTTCCTGTCTTGGCCATCTACTGTTAAATCCATTACTTACCCCAACGATGTCGTTTCCATAAGGATTACACCATTCATTATCCATTACCAACTTATTCCGCCGCAAAAATGGAGCTGACGATACGGCGGCGTTGGCAGCCGTGGAAGACCCGCCGCCGCCTCCCGTAGTGGTGGACTTATCTGAACAGCCGAAGTGAAGCAGACCGGTGGGCTCGGTCAGGACGAGCTGTAGAGGCTGGAATTTAGGCGGTGGTGGCGCCGGAGAGAATCCACGTGTCAGGTGGGAGTGGTGGAGGAAAAAGGAGTCTAGGGTTTGTGAGGTGGCCGGAAAGTTGGGTTTTTCGTCGGCCATGAGGTGCCGGAGATCGGGGTGTGTGAATTTATCGGACATTTCGAAAAGGATTGGTTAATGGGTTTGTGAGTGAAAATGAAGAGAAGAAGCAGCTGGCTAGAGAGAAAAAAATATGAGACTTTGAGCCAAGGGGACAGGATCCGAGTCTTCCGCAACTTAATTTCATTATAGAGAAAGGAGCTTTGGGATGTACTAAACCAATCAATTTTTAACACGTGTAAAAACATTACACCAACATGATAAACTCACCTTTGTGGGCGATTTTTTCATAGTTTGACATTATGTTTATAGAATTTGAATATCAGGTATGATTGAATTGGTTATAGGTCGTTTACATGATTTTTTATTAGAGAAATTATTTTGAATTATAGAAGGGAAGAAAAGATCTACGAATATAGTAAAATATCAGAGTTTATAGATACTATTTATGTCTATTTATATTATAATAAATGTAAAATCATAAATAATAATCTATCGCAGTTTATCATAAGTAAATATGTTTTTCTATATTATTAAATATTTTGATTTGTTTGAGTATATTTAAAAAACAACCTTTCATATTATGACAATTGCAACATTTAATTACGGCATAAGTATGAAACCAACTCTAACATGAAAAAACATAAATTCGACAGGAAAAAAAAGGTATAAAATGAAATAAATTAAAGTATTAACATGAAATAAATTTTTTATCTCTTTTAATCCAAGTCCTCCTTTTAAAAATTCAAATTATTCAAAAGTCTGATAGGATAATGAAAATATTTATTTTAGAAAATCCAAACTTTTGTAATTTAGTATTTAAAAGAAATGGTCCTTTTAGCTAAACTGATGTCATGCTCCATCATCCCAATCTATCGTCACGATTATCTAGTGTATCGGGCTATATAATAATAAAATTTATGCCCAGTCCATCATATTAATTATTTTAACAGTCAAATTGTATTTATAAATATAACTTTTTATTTTAAAATGACTACACCTTTTTATTTGCTCACGTGATTAAAGTTGTAATAAACAAACTGTATGAACAATATACTCAAAGATAGTGAGTTTTCGGCCTTAAAAATAAACTAAAACTATTTATTAAAAAAAAAACATTTTTTGAATTGAACTTTTCTTTTCAAATAAAATAAAGATCAAACTTCTCACTTAAAATAAAAAATCACATCAATTATCACTAGTATAGCTAACCAAGGCCTACGTTCCTTGATACATCCACAGAACCTGTAATTTGCTAAACTTCTCATCCTGGTTTTAACCTACCAACATTTTAAATATATATATAGGGTTTATATATATTTTAGAATAATTTTAATAATAAATTATAAGATATATTCTTGGTTGTGGTGTGTGTATATATATATTGGGCTTGAGATTGTAAAGGAATAGACTGGATTCAATTAATAGGAACTATTACAAATTTCCTTTTAACGTCAGTGTCACCTTTACTTCCCAGGGATATAGAAAAATGGGCTAGCCGAAAATAATACACGCATAACTGTGCATGTAAATTATATTCACCTCTTTTCATTCAAATATGAAATAAATCATTTTTAGCGTCATGCTGTGGAAGATATTCAATTATTTTCTTACCTTTTTAAGGGTTTACTAACAAATTGAAATAATACAAGCATACACGAACGAACGAATGATCTCTATATTTTGAATTTTATTCAAATAATCTAGTATTTATAATTTTAATTTCTCAATTTTTTGAATGTTGTCAGAAGAAAACAAGGTTAGTAGGCACATGAGAATATCTTAATTAGATTAACACGAGCATTAGTCCTCTCGTCAAATTAGTCTCTGTATTTTAAAGAAATTTAAATTTATTCCCTCACAGTTAAATATGAACGAATTTTTAAAAATAATTATCATAATTTCTATGTAAAAAAAATATAATATGTAAGTATGTTTTAAGAATTTAGGATTATATGATTTAAAACAAACCTCAAAATATACCTAAAAAGTATAAATTTAACCTCCATATGTGTGTGATGTTAATTATGTTTTATTTTGTTAGTATTTAGAAGCAATTTTATTATTTAAAAAAAAAAAAAGAAGATGAACCAATACTTTTGCTCACGTCATGTAAAAGATAACGGGAAAGAAACTAGATTTTGTTATCTAGTTATTTTGAAAACATTTTGCAGAAATGGAAACTTAGAAACGTGAAAACTGTATATTAATAAATAAGAAAATGCAAAACAACAGAAAATAAATAATTAAAATTCTTTTTCTTTTATAGTTTGTTTTTAATTACGACTAATCAGTGTACAATTTAACACAGATTAAAATAATATAATTAAAATATAAACAGTAGAAAATAAACAATTAATTTTTGTTAGAAAATAATTAAAAATCGTGTTACACATTAAACCTGCATGCACTGTTAGTATGTAATCATACACAGTTGATATTATTTTTTTGGTACCGTATGGAAGTAAGGATTGCATATTACGAGAAAGGGCACACGGCACAGTGGATAATTTCTGTCGCTATCGGCAACTGGCGTTACCGGGATCCGTTTCTTTCCTCGTCACGTAAAAACAATTCAGTTGCACTCTCTATCTGTCAGGTCTGATGACTTACCCCACACGTTGCCCGTGACTGACTACATGCCACGTCATCCTCTCGTTTATCTCACTTTCAACTAAATTTATTATTTTAATCTCGACAATTTTTAAATCATTTATACGACATGTGACAGTAAATAAAGGAGGTGTCGGTAAATTATATCCATTAACATTGTGCAGGTAAGGGTGGTACGCGTCAGAGATCACCAAAAATTACAGATTGACCCTGTGGTAAAACAAATTACAAGTGCAAACGGCAAAAGTTTAAGCTTTTAAATTTTCAATAATAATATTTAAATCTTTACTTTTAAAAGTGTTAAAATTTGACAATCAAATTTATAATAGTTGTAAAATTTGAATTAACAAATGATAAAAAAATCAATCATCAAATTTATTTAATCAGTATTTATACTATTTTATAAGTTTGAGAGTTTAATTTTAAAATTTTGATAAATTTAAATGTTTAATTTTAAATTTTAAAAGTTTAAAGATAAATTATAACCGCTACCATTCTTTTAGAGTAACTTTTTCCATTTGTTCAACAAAATTAATAGTTGTAAATAAATGTTAAATTGCCGGTAATTTACAATTAAATTTCAATTAGATTTACATACGGTTGAAAATATTCATTTTTCCATTTTTTCCCTTAAAATAAAATGTGGGAGTTGACGTGCCTACTAACAAATAAATAAATAAATATATATATATATATACACACACACACGTGAGGTTCGCTAATAAATTTAAGAGTTTTACGATAATAATATACGTGCGTCAAATTGAAAACCTGCCCCAAATTCATAAATAATTAGGATAATTTAACAAAATCAAATAATCAAATTACGTTGTATGTAAATTGTAGTTTATTATTATGAAAAGTTTCTCCTGCCAAATACAAAGAAAAAATTATCCTCTTTGTTATCATTAAACAATTTTGTAATTTAATATGACCATTTTCTTCGAGGACACTACAATTACTAACTAATAATATATATATATATGGTGAATCTAGAAATTTTGTTGGTGAGAATTTTATAATTGAATGAAAACAATATAACAAGTGAAACTTAAATTTAAGTTTAAAAGTAATTGAATCACAATTTTACCGCTATACTAACTATTGGTATTTTTGTATTGATATTGTTTTTATTTTATATATATATACTCTTTACAAGTAATATGTCCACAGCAAAGACTTTGGAGGACCAAAATAAAGACGTTACCTTTAAATTTGATAGATCAATAATAGCTAAAAAAAGCAAAATTATTCTCACTTTAAATTGATTTAGTATCATTTGCTCTTCACCTTTAAGGAATTAAATAAGAAAATAAAAATAAAGAAAGAAAATGAAAGGATTTTGTCGGGGGGAGAGAGGTGGGTTTTGTCTTTGCCTAAAAGGGAATGTGGCGCCCTATTCTTTCCAAAACAGCTGTACATCACAGCCACTGTACAGGGAAAATATGTACGGACGGACCATCGGCACGGGTCCCACACTGGAAAAATAGCGTGGGAGAGATTTGCTTAGGGAGGAAGTGGGAGCCGATACTCAAAAAAGCTACCGCTAGCGCTTTTTTTCATGTCATCATTGGATAATCTCCCCCTCGTTAAAAATAATAATAATAATTATTATTATTATTGTAAAAAAAAAAAACCAAACTTTTTCATTTTGTTTCTAATTTATCCTCTTTTTTTTTTTTTTTTATAAATTATAAGGTTAAGATATTATATGGATGGTAAACTATGTCTAGTTTAACTGTAATTTATGATTTGATGGGTAAGAAATTTAATCTCGATTTCATAGCTATTATATATAGAAATTTTGATTTTAAACGATAAAATATTGATCGCAGTTTATTAATATATATCAACGTTTAAGTGATATTTTGTTATAAATATTTTCGTTTGTATTATATAATTTTCGTATATGTAAGTTGAGTTTTGTTCAAATTTACTTTTAATTAGTCCATGAGATTTTATCTAGACTTTGTGTTCTCTTTATGTGAACAATCAACGTGTTTGGTTTAAAA
The DNA here is from genome assembly GCA_037974625.1 of Cucumis cinereus. Lineage (NCBI taxonomy): Eukaryota > Viridiplantae > Streptophyta > Magnoliopsida > Cucurbitales > Cucurbitaceae > Cucumis > Cucumis cinereus. The sequence goes on along the minus strand of JBBPDJ010000002.1, from coordinate 979,354 downwards.
TTTTCTTTATTGTTCAAGGTTTGCCGTTGTTCAATTTTTTTTATATTTTAATAGTGTTTTATCTGTGTCTCAACACCATAAAATAAAATCTAACTTTTTTTTTTCAATTCAATGCCATGGAAAGAAAAAAAAATGCATTTACCACTAATTTATTGTCCACTTCCCAATAATATTTTATAAATTTATTAAAATTGAGAATAAGTTTGTATTTTTATACCATAATTATTAATATTATTGAATAAATTATAATAAAAAAATAATTTTGAACGGCTAAATTTAAAATTTACTGAGAGCATACATGTACCAAAATTGAACATTTGAATATACGTATACTAAATTTATGAAAAAACTTCAAAGAACAATGATTAAAAATGGTATTATGACCAATAATACGTTTAGTCAACATTATGAACAATGGGTCATCTACGTACAGTGACATGATATTGTTTGTTTAAATAAAACATTTGTGACTTTTATTTTTTGAATAGGTTAAAATGTCTCGTGCTAATGGAAATGATTGTTCTCACTTATAGAACAAGTCTCTTATTTCATTTATTCCATTATTCTCGCTTATAGAACACAAGTCTCTCATTTCATTTATCACCGTGTAATTTTGGCTGCACATAACACAAATAAAAATGTAATAATTTAGATGTGAAAATATTAAAAATTGAAAGTTGGGAACCTTTTGGTTATCCAATTCTCTAAAATTATAAAACACCCCCAAAATCAATATGGCACAACTCCAAGTAGAGTTAGAAGAAGGCTACCTCGTGATTGAAGACAGTGTGGCAAGAAGAACTATTTATTTACTCGTGATTTAAACACTTTACGAGCAGGTTAGTCAAGCTTACCTAAACAATAAAGCATGCAATCTTAGACAAAATAAGAATTGCAATAGGTTGACGATGAATCTACGCCATCAACCATAAAAGAAAATTCCGCTAGCCACTTGTTTTGGAAACTGGTTTTCTAAGTTTTACAATAGATTTCATAGGAGTCTAATTGAACTCTATTGTTGTCATGCCACGTCTTAGGCTTGTAGGGTAACTTGGGATCCGATGAGACAAAAATAATAAATGTAAAATAGTAAATGTTGCAGTAATTTGGTGTTTTGAAGTAATATTGACCATATATAACTAATTGAATGATACAAAATAATATTTAAGAGATGATTATTATAGTAATAGAATAGTTTTGATCTTGAACCACCTCGTTTGTATTTAATATACTATTTGATTTTATTTATATGTAGAACAAATTTTATTATTATACACAAATTTTTAAAGTTTAGATTCCGATTTCTGACATTTCCACCATTCAACATTTATCATATACAAAACTAAAGATTAATAAAAGGCATTGTTTGGTATGTAATATTTGATTCCTATTTGTTTATATATATTAATCGTTTGGGAATGTTGTGATTTAAACCATGCAAACTATGAAAACAACATTTTTGCATGCTTTGTTGGGAGTGGTGTGTCATTGGAACGATATTTTTCTTCAATTTTGTGACTATTTTAACGTTATTAGGAAGAAAAAGAACCTTTTGATGGTTACAAACTTGATATTCGTTTGACGTTACAAATCTAAAATTAAGTTTAGATATGAAATATTGTTTGAATTTCATTTTTAATACAGGACAAATATTGGTATAAAAAAAGAAGTTTTTTTTTCATTTTCATTTATTGAAACTCATTCCTTTATCCAATAAGTGTACATTTAAGATCGAAAGTTGTGTTTAATCTTGAGGAGCAATCGACGTTTGTGATTTAGCATTGAGGTCATGTTGAATTTTGCTCTCAAGGCAGTGAATTTACCATGACACAACAACAATCGACATTTGGGTTCCAACATATTTATCATCACATACGATCGTAATTGGCATGTCTCCTCTTCATTAAAGTGTGATGCGCTTTAACCTCATTTAATATTACTAATTATGAGATACAATTCAATTGATTTGTAAAAGATCTCAAGTGGAGATACAAAGCTCAATTAAAATTATCGCTTTAGCATAGATAATTGGAGCCACCTTACATCTTATGATGTTTGGTCTAGATGTTTACAACTTCAAGTGATCTCGACCTTCTATTGTGAGGATTGAAAAGACTCTTTTCTTTAAGACATTTTTTTGAGTCATAGGTACATCGACCCAAGTGAACTAAATGAAATTATATAAACCAAAATGAAATTAGGTAAAAAGTACAAAAAAAAAAAAAAAAAAACTCGCAAATCGCTAACACACAGTTACTATCGAGTTCCTTTCCTCCTCACCTCTCCCTGCTATGTTTCCATCGGCCGAAAACCATGGATGCCGCGAACCGCTATAGATTTCGGGAACGTTTCGGACAAAATTGAACCAAAATGAATACAACAATGTTAGGGTTTCTCACAGTCCCACACCAACTGAAGATTTCCCTATCTCTCCCATATCTTTCTTCAATCTCATCACCTTCTTCCCTCTCCCTTCCACTCGACAAATTCCCTCTCCACCACACATTTTTCAACTCCCAATTTCAAATTTCCAGTAACCGCAGAAGATTTACAGCGTTTGCGAGCAACAAGAACGGCGAATTGGGCGGAAGTATCAAGGAAAGAGAAGGAGAAAGAAATGGGGCAAAGAGCTCCTCTAATGGCGGCGATGACTTGAAGAAAGAACGAGGGCCGGTTTTCAATATCAAATGGGCTGAACTTTTGATCGACCCGGATCCAGATAACATCTTGGCCGTTGCGTTGACTGGTTTGCTTGCTTGGGCAAGTGTTCAGGTTTTGTGGCAGCTATTCTTCATCTCTTTGGCTATTTTAGTGGCTGCTCTTAAGTACTCTTTTATTGCTGCGCTTCTTCTTTTCATTCTTATTACATTACTTTAGAAGAACGACAACATTCTGTATAGTCCATTCTCTTTTATGCTTTGATTAATTGGATTTCCATTGAAATTCCATGGCTTCGGTGTATATATATGTGTTTGTCTAGTGTTAAGAGAAGGCTAAATTGCAAATACAGTAGGTTTATGTTATGTCCAGAATTTTGGTACCCCTTAGTCAAGAGCATATGCATTAACTAGCTCAGTGCTGAATTTTAGTACCTCATTTCTGGAATGTCTGGTGACTAAGTCACTAGATGGATAAGTCGCATTCTTTGAAACGGACTATGTAATGTACCCGGGTTATCGGTAGACATCTTACTGGAGGTTTCTAGTGTATCAATCTACCTTTGTTTAATTGCTGTTGAAGCATATACTTGGGATGAGTGGAGAGTCGACGATTTCAAAGTGGGTTTCTCTTCATTAGATATGGAAGATCTCCAGGATTTTGGATCTCAATGTTGGCATTGGTCTGGACAAATGTTCAGTTATTTGGCACCAATAAAATTCTGCCTGCTTTTACTATTGCTAACAGTGTAACTGAGGTAGCCCTTTTAGGATTACTTGAAAACATGCCAAATGGAAGCCAACATGTAGAGAGACAGTTACCCAACTCTTTGGACAAAGAACTTCAAAGCGAAGCCAAATAAACCACCTAAGACTTCCTCTTCATTAAAAATTTTCCTGTTTTTCTCTTTCTAAACTTGCCAAGAGGTACTTAAAGCACGTTAGATTTCTTCTCAAACCAAAACTCCCTACCCGATATGAGACATCTTGTATTAACTGAACTAGGAAACACCTCTTGGCTTCCACTAGGAAACACTTCTTGGCTTCCAAAGGTCCTGAAAAGCTTCCCCCACGATTGAGAGGAGAAAGAGCAGTCTAGGAATAAATGATCCACGATTTCCTCATTCACATTGCTCTTGCTATACCAATTTGTTGAAGCATTTAGCTTGGAAGGATAGTTTTGATCTGCTCACTAGTGTCAATACATTCCATGAACGGACTTTGGAAGGATGATCAGCCGTGTAGCATGGAAAATTTCAGAGCTTTCGTGCATTCAAATTCTCTTATCAGAAGTGGTAGATACACGAAAATCTCCAATAGCTCATTAGAGGCTAAATGGACCTCCCGCCTCATTTGTTAAGATATCTTCTTCTGATGAGGGAACGAGAATGATACATGAATTGTGCTGGTAGATACACGAAAATCTCCAATAGCTCATTAGAGGCTAAATGGACCTCCCGCCTCATTTGTTAAGATATCTTCTTCTGATGAGGGAACGAGAATGATACAGGAATTGTGCGCTTACCTCCCTAGGAACCAAAAGAACTACATTAACAATCCTTGTTTTGCATGCTATTCTTGTAGAGGAGTCTTCTAAGTTCTAAAAATATATGGGATTTTAAGTTAACTATAACTAGATTCTTTAAGCTTTGTTTGATAACTATTTGGTTTTTGAGAATTAAGCTTATAAACACCACTTCAATATGTGGGTTTATGTTTTGTTGTCTAGATTTTAGAAGTGTTCTCCAAATCAAAGCCAAAATTTGAAAACTAAAAGAAAAAATAGTTTTCAAAAACTTGTTATTGTTTTTGGAAAGTGACAAAGAATTCAAATGTTTTTATAGAAATAGGCAGTTAGTTTTTCTATTAAATTTGCTTATCCATTGTCTAAACCAAGCTCCAAGGAGCAACTGGTGGTTTGATTCTTCCACCATAGAAAATACATCCTTGTGGGAATCTGCGTGGGGGCCTTAACAGTACGCTGAGGGCTGACTGTTATCGCTCTGGAAATTCAATAGGCAGTCTCCCTCCGTTAGCTGGAAAGTTGTTGAATGAACCCTCATGGGTTGCTCTGATGGTCAAATAAGAGTCCAAGAAAAGGCTGAGAGTAAATGAATTCAAGTCGTCATGGTAGTTACTTGCCTAAGTATTAATGTCTTATGAGTTACCTTGACAACCAAATATAGTACCGTCAGACTATTGTCTTGTGAAAATAGTCTAAGCGCCCATTAGTTAGTCCGGACACTCATTGATATCAAAAAGGAAAAAAGAAAAAAGTTGTCAAACAATGTCTTCGTAACTCGGAAGGTTCTATTGATGGTGGTTTGTTATATCCACGCAGTACATCCTAGGAAGGTTCTGCTTTAGTGACATGACACCAAATCAATATGTTTTTTAAAATTTTATACCTACAACAAGTGAGGTATGAGAATATGAACTTCCGACTTTAAGAGAATAGTAGATGTTAATTACTGCAGTATTATGCTCGCTTTGACCCCAAACTTCTGTATTTTTAACGGTTGTGGTTATCTATTGCATTAGGTCTACAGAGCATCTTATAAAAAAAAAAAGGTCTACAAAGCAGCGTTGTGTCTCAAGTTTGAGGCTGCCTATAGTTATAGTAGCCTTCCCGACATGCCAAAATTGTTATGTTATCGCTTTATCAGGAGAATTAGGAGTACATCATGAACTTTGTGGCGTGATCCTGCCTATCTTTGTGCAAACCTAATATTAATTTTTTTTCTCAATAGAAAATTGTAGCACTTCAAAATCGTATATACTATTTACCATGTGTCGAAAAGTATGTCAACTTGTGATGATTTGCAATGCCTATCTCAATATCCTTGTCACATTTTCTCGAGTCATGAATTTGAAGGAAAATTTCAGCTCTCATTTCGCTCCGTGTACTACACAAGTTCACTTCGCTTGGGTTTCCCTGACGTAGGGTTGTTTCGTTGCAAGCATAGAGCAAATCGTCTATTCCCTCCCCAAATTTTTGTAAAATAAATTGGATTTTTCATCAAGCAAATTTTAGTTTCTATGAGGAAAGACTTACACTTTGGTTTTCATATTTTCTAAATATTAAATCGTACATTAATGACTTTTTTTAAGTCAATCACAAAAGTTCTTTTGAATATTTCGTTTTTTTAGCGATTTGGCTCAAAAGCCACCGTCCATGAGTGGCAATTTAAAAAATAAAATAAAATAATAAACATCCTGAACGATCACATTGTTGCAACTAACAAAACATAACTGTTAATTTATATCATAAAATTTGTTATGGCAATTAAAACTTAACATAAATCTTGTGGATTTAGAAAACGTACGTACGTGCACGTTCATGGTTAAACGTAACAAATTAGCCTCAACTATATGTGAATGACTTCCATTTGGACTTATTTTCCATCTATCCTCAAATCAAAATTGGAACTGAATTTCCAATCGTTATGAATTTATTATGTTTGTCACATATGAGTCAGAAATTTAACTATTTGATTAAAAAAGCTAGTACTAGTGATTTAAGTGAATTATATTTTCTTAAAGTCAAATGATAAAAAAATTTATTGCAGTGAACTTGATCCCCGCAATTTCCTACGAGGAATTTCCACCTCGATTCTCATGGAAAAATTCACAGGATGGGAACATAAAAAACGTCATCGTTCCAACTCAACCCACGGACATCCCTACTCCCACGTCATGGTGAACTAAAATTTAACAATCATCATTTGATACATATTGAAAGTTTCTTTTTAAATTGTCTCTTAAAAATCAATTGGCGTAAACTTATCGTTATGTTGTGGAACGTGACAATCTCTCATCGAGCACGTAATATAAAACTCATAAATAGCTAGATTTGACCTTATCGTTAATTAAAAGCAAAAAAATAACAAAAAACATTAATTATTCAAATATTTATAAAAAGAGAGAGACATTTACCCAACAACTTGTTATTTGAGACCGTAAATTTAGAAGTATTACTCAGTCGCTCGTAACGCTTTCAATATGACTCAATCGCTCATAACGCTTTCAATATGACTCAGTCGCTCATAACGCTTTCAAAATGACTTGGTCGCTTGTAACGTTTTTAAAAGGCACCGAGAAGGGAGAATATTTACACTGCCAGTCCCGCTTTGCCTCGTGAACATATTTACTCCCACCCCATGTTAAACTTAAGTATAATAATCATCATTCAATATGTATTGAAAGTATCTTTTTAGCTTATCTCTTAAAAATCAAATGGGTGTAAACTTATCATTACGTCGTGAAATTTGATAGACTCTCATGGAGAACGAAATACAAAACTCACAAAAAGCCATTAAATATTCAAACATTTCTAAAAATAGAGAAACAATTACCCAATCTCTATCGTAACGTAAATTTAGAAGTATGACTTTATTCTCTAAGATAAATTTAGAAGTACGACTCAGTCACTTGTAGCGCGTTCATCATGACTTAGTCGTCGGTAACATTTCTATTATATATAAACGACATAAAGAGGAAGAATTTTTATCTTTATATTTTATCGTTAACTTTGTTTTGAATGTCTATTATATCCTTACAGTCTCGATCGCTTTATGTAATAAAAAACCATGAATGATAAAATTATTTATTCTAAAAATACACTTAACCCTTAATGAGAAATCATTAAAATCAAATTAATTTGGATGATTTAGTTTTGGCATTAATCCAACATTTTTTAGTGGTTCAATCAGTGCAAAATTTAATTTTTTAAAATTTATTTATTGTTCTCGCATCCCTGATTTCAAGGACGAAAAGCGATTTTGTTTCCCCCACGTTTCACCGAAAAGGCATGCACTCGCGCGCTTAAATATAGTTCGGAGGGAACTTGCAAAGACAAAGAGGCGCGAAACTCGTCCCTCGAAAAGAGCTCTCCATATTTAGAAACTTCTCGGTTCTCGCCGGCGCGGTTTCTCTCCGTCTTTCCGGATATCTCATCGGCAAACTCTCAGATATCCGTCGATGACTACTTCGGATTCTTATGATTCAAGACGGATCATTCACAGGTGCGCTTTAACATTTTAGATTTTGTTCTTCTGTTCGAATCGGAACTCGTGATGCGATTGAAAAACCCTAGGTTTTCGTGATTTATGCTTCTCCGTTTGTTATTTTTGTATCTGTTTTCTTCTTTTTCCCGGAATCTTCTCGTTCGTATCCGGAGAAATCGTGGTTGTAGATGCTGTATGTAAGTGTCCGTACGATCTGCAATGCAGAGACGTCGTGTTCTGTTTCTCTTTCTAGCGTAGCTTTTATTCGTTTTCTTTACGACTGGTTTTTTTTGGATTATTTAGTTTTAATCTCTTCCAGAGGTTTGATTTAATTAATCTGATCGTTGTGGACGATTGAGACCTGGCTTTGAGTTCCTTTTTTGCTGTTGAAAGTGTTTTATAAATGTACTGTATGCTGTATGGCTATGAATGTGAGGAATGCTGTTAAATGTCAATGGAAGAATGCGCGAATTTATGGATCCTTTTTAGAGGACATCGTAAAGAAAAAGAATAGAGTAATCTTTCCATAAAATGCTCGTTTGATGTTTGGAGTAAGAAGTAGTCGAGAGGAAACGAAGATTCATTGTTACTGTGTAAATCTTGCCTCAATTTTCACATCTCAGTTCTGAGATGTAACTTTGAGGTGTCCGTGAAACTATTTCCCATATTCATCCTTTTATTTATCTATGTGTATGATTCGTATCCACCAGAGCCATCATAGTACTCGAATTCACATTTTATGCGTGAACTTAGTTAGTTGTAAAAGTAACTGTTGGTTACGAAGTACTTATGTTCAGGCTTTAACATAAATTAGTAAAAGATCTACAAATATTTGACTGATTTCCGTGTTGATCTTGGTTTTGATTATCTACTTTCGACTTAGCACGCAAGAACCTTCTTGGAAACCTAACATTTGTTTGGATAATTATACAGCGTGGCTGTCATTTTCTTAAATCTCAATTTCTTTTTGGTGTGTTCGACTCTGAAATCAGAATCACTTAGCGTAATTAGCTGCTTATTGTTAGATTAAATCTGATTATTATTAGTTGGTTAAGATTCATTGTTGAGCATTCACATACATCTATACATTTATGCGGAAGATATGCACAGCTATAGTCTAGTTTCTTAAGGTCACACTTGTAATCTATACACTTGCACATGCTTGAAAGTAAGGCGCACATTTGGACATCTCATCTCGTGTCAATAATGGCAATCTCACCTGAACATGTATCTTAATGAGACCCATATACATGCTTTGACTACCAAATTTATTTTCCCCTTCAATTCGCACCATTGCTGTGCTTTTTCATCTTCATCTTCATCTTCAACCCTCTCATTTCTCTCTTGAGTAGTCAAGTAAATATAATACTGTCATTTCCTTCTTCGATGATCATAGTTAAGCTGCGAGCCTTTTTGGAATTTGTTTTTTAGGTTTCTGACTCCTTTGTTCATTTCACTGATAAATTTACGTAGTCAAAGAATGGTTGCTATTATCATTTTTTTCTCTTGTTTCTGTGTAGGAAACGTTGAACATTAGAAAATGTACAGTTTACTAAATCCACAGGCTTAATAAATTAGTTTTTTGGATATCTTTTTTGTAGTTTTTATTTTTTATTACTATTCATTACGTGTTTCATCTTATGGTTAAGCTCCTGGCAGTTTGTGTACCTACCTTGTTTAATGCTGCATGCAGTGCATCCATTCTGATCAAACTTTTTACACTGTAAAATATTTGAATATGTATGGTGTGAGTAACAAATCTTAAGCTCTGTTTTCCTGGTTGATAGTGTTTTTGATTTAGTGGCTACCTTTAGTCACTGGTGGATTTAGTAGAGGTCCAAGGAGCCTCGAGCCCCCTCAACTTTATGCTCTTTATATAATATATATATATAAAACTTAAATAATACGAATAGTCTAGTGGTAAAACTATCTTCCAGTCCCCTCTATGACCTAGGTTTAAGTCTCAATCTTTACATTTTTTTCCATATTATTTTTATTAAACTATAAAACCCCTCGTCAACAAACAAAATTTCTGGATACGCTAGTAGTTTTTTTATGCACTGTTATATAGGGTTACCAATATAAAGGAGAGTTTTGTTTGTTATTGATTAGTATGCCAGTGATATGAGCTTACTTAGGTGCGTACAGTTCTTGGTTTATTTTGTGAGATTTGTGGTAAATGTAGCTAGGAAAATGCTATAGTCAATCCATGTATTCGGCTGTGCAATAGTCATAGTCATGTTAACCTTCGGTGACTGATTTTATATAAACCCCTGTCTTAGTCTGAAAAGATTAAACTCTGATTTAACACTCAAAATCCTCCGACTCTTCTAGTTTCATAAAAGTGTTCATTTTATTTATATTGCTTTCGAAACATTACTAGAACTTTCAAATTATCATTTGAAATTAGGGAACCGAAATATTGGTGTTCATATGATAAGTGCTGGCTGATTATGGAAAGAAAGTGACATCATGGTCTCTAATTAAAGAAAGCTATGTTATGAGAGGTTGATTGCACCTATCAGGACCATTATTTTACTGATACCACACCTAGCATATCAGAACTGTGCAAAATAATTTGAACAGATTTGGACAAGGTTACTTCGTTCACTTTTTAATTCAAAATCTTTATATATTGGGCCTGTTTTCGTTATTCGTTTAGGAAAATTTTGTAGTTTATATTCTGGTTCATCAACATGCTAATTGAATTATTTAAAACTTTAAACAAAATAATTATTATTGTTAATTTAAATTTATTTTAAATTAAAAAAACATTTTAAAAAGAGATAGGGAAATTTTGTCGGGGGGTCCCGATCCTCAAACAAGGATTCCCTGACCTTGACTTCCCAAAACAGGGAATGGGGTGGGGATGGGGATGAGAAGTGCCCCTGGCCCGGGTCGACCTCGTTCCCAACCCTATAGGACACTATTACAACGGTAGTACTTTATGATTGACTCTTTTTAGCTCTTTCTACCTATTCGGTGCAACTGTGCTCCGGCTTCTTAACCCTTCTTATTCTGTCCTTTTCCTTTGGATTATTTATCTTTAGTGCTTAAATTGTAATTGAATCAGAGTGTTAAAAGTCGGTCTACGCAAGTAGCTTATTGGGTTTAATTGAATATGATATTAAATAGATGTTTGTTAGTTAGTGCTAGTGTTATACATTTATTATGTACTGCATTTTATCCGATATAGTTGTTGTCCTTTACTCATCATGTTTGTCTGCCAATCTATGCATTTTCTTTTCATTTTCAAATTTTAGATTTTTTATAATTATTATTATTATTATAACCCTGTTGCATAGTTGACCTTTTCTCTTGCAGCTTTGACTGGCAAGTTTATTCCATGGTTATTGCTTTAGAGTTTCTTTTTGATCATATCTTAGATTCAAGTCTTCACTATAATCTTTTCGTTGAAATTAAAATTATGCTGGGTTGGGTACCTTCGGTAATTGACATTGATTTTACATTTATCTTTCTTTTGGTGATAGATACAACTTTCAACTTTTGACCATTCAAATACTGAGTGAGTATAGCACAAAAAGGTTAAAAATTACTGAAAAAAATTAGACGCGGGCAAGATTTGAAGAATGGGCTCTGTTTCGAGCATGAATTGAGAATAATCATAAGAATATCAATAGGATAGAGACTACATCTCACTTATGGATTCTAAAATTTCAATTTGGTGATTTTTTCCTCTGCCGCTTGGCTAACATGCAGTGATTGCATTTCACGTTAGACCAAGAATAATTAAAAATCTAGAACAATAGGTTAGTCGAAAAATCTTCTTTAGCAGTCAGTTTATCCTTTCTGTTGCTCTTTTTCTTACCTTCTGCCTTTTTGCATAAAAAAAAGTCGGTTATTCTGTTTGTCCATTTTTCATCTTGGCTAGCTTGCTTGCTGGAAAGTGCAATCTAGCAATCAGAGGTCGGGGTGCCCGGGTTTTCTGATCAAATCCTCTTACACAAACAAACCCTGCAATGTTTCTCAAAATTTAGCTTGTGAACTGACATACAAATGGGTAATATAGTTACAGGCTCAATCATTGTTGATAGCATGAACACAGACCTCAACATTATAGATGATATTCCTACTTAAATGCACAATAAGGATGGTTAGATATTTTATGTACTCTAATCTTGCCACTATGTCATTATGAAGTGGATTGTTCTTTCGTACTATCTATTACTATTATGCCATAGCTGCGAAGAATTTTAAGACGAAACTGAAGTACCATCTGTTATACATATATAGGATGCAAAATCCCGTAACTTAATTTTTTTAATTCACTCTTGTTTTTCTTTTCTCCCACAGGTACGGATGATCAGAAGCTTGGTACATTAGGGAGTTAATAACCCCATTTATCAAGGTGATCATCTTCTTAATTTTAGTATAAATTCCTTTCAATGTTTCTTCTAAATAGCAAGAAAGAAGACCTCATCATTAGCATGTCGTCAAGATCACGTTATGAGGACAGATTAAAAAGAAAAAATCAGTTATCAGTGTGGGGTGCGGAAGTCCTATCGTTGGTGTCCTAAATCTCATTGGATTTCTTAATTTCCGAGAACTCTTAGAAGTAATATCCCTTCATTTAGGAACACTCCGATAAAATGAAAAGCAGAGGCAAGGAAGTAGACTCAAAACAGAAGTTACGTAGATACACATCTGCCATTTGCACATTAAGAGGTACTATGCTCATCATTTTTCAATGGTTAAATCACCAATTTAGTCCCTCTTTAGAAAGTCAATTTAGTTTAACTTTTAAACCACAAAAACCAAAATTTGTAACTTGAACTTCAAATTTTGGTGACATTCCTACGGCAACATAAACTATTTCTCCTCTATATTTACTATTAAGTTATTTGGACTCTTAAAGCCTCTTGAAGAGTTATCCAATCAACGTAGGCTATATAAGGTGTTTAAATATGTCAACAATCTGACCAATTATTTGCAAGCGGATAAATTTCAAGGCAGGATTGCTTACACTAATTGCTCTATTAAGTAGGCTTGGCTATTCTAAAAAATTATTGCCAAAGAAAGAAATTAGGTTCGTTAGGTAGAGTTTATTGTGGTACATATGTTATATATTATCATGTTAATATTCATGTTATCAAATACTAACTTAGAGTCTTTCTCACAAAATTTTGTGAATACCGCTTAAACTTCTATGCTTCCTCCAATTTACAATGAAACAGAACGCTATTTTTCGATAATTGTGCTCTATATAAGTTCTGCGTTCAACAGTTTTTTTCTTTTTTGAAAAAAAAGAAAAGAAAACATATTTACTTATATATGTTAATAACAGGGTGGATCGGCAGCTTAAGCCCAGTAAAATATCGAGAACATCTTTCCATACGATGGGCTTTAATTTTTAAAAGGTAACGTATAACTTTTAATATATGGTTTTTGTTTTTAAACAACAAAACTTTAAGAATAGGATTTATAAAATAAAATAAAACAAAAACAAGAACACAAAATCGAAATAGTTATTGATTTATTTTTAGAAAATGAACTAAATGAAGTAATCTTTCTTTGTATGTATATATGTGTACATAAGATAAGCTTTTCTTCAAACTTTGAAAACACCATCAAGAACGTACGTAAGAAGCTTTTCTTCAGACTTTTTTTAATTTATTTTCTGAAAACTGTTTAGAAAACTGATGAAGTGAAGAATTATTTTCTTAATCTATATTTTAAACCCTACAGGTCAGATTAAGGTTTTTAAAGATAATTATACGTTCATGTCATCATGTCAAGCCGTCTTTGTTGTAAACGGAAATGGATGACTAAATGGACAAAATATAAATATTCATAATTTATGACAATGATAGTAGTAATTTTAATTTTTTTATATGATATTTAAAATTTTTACTAACTATTTCAATGAGTGTGTGTGTATTATCTATATATGTATACATATATTAACTGTTAATTTCAAATTAATAAATTTGTAAAACTAAAACTTGGAAAGTAATTCTTAGAAAGTAAGAGCACATAACCCATTTGTTATATGTTTTATGTTTTTTTGAATAATAACTTTTGAAAAACAGGTGTGTTTGATTATTGATTCACTTCTTTGTTTTTTTTAAAAAGATATTTGTTTTTAAAAATATAAATTAAAAAAACTATTTTAAAAAATATATTTTGTTTTTCGAAAATAGAAAACAAAATTAGTTATCAAAGATATATGGTTTTTGTTTTTTAAAAACAGAATTTAAAGATAAAAAAACAAACAAAAAAACAAAACAGAAACAAAAAATTGAAATGGTTATCAAATATGACCTAATCATTCTTAATCTAGTCACTAGTTATGCCTGACCTTTTCTTAAAAAAATGTATGCTTAATCTAGTTATCATTTAGACTACTTCAACCTTTTTTCTTAAAAGAATCTAGTATGAGCCCAATTATCATGTAACATTTCTTCTTTAGGTTTTCGTTTTTTCTGTTTTAAATTTTTGTTTATAAAAACAGAAACCATTTATTTGGTAACTGATTTAAAAACAAAAAGAAAAACTATTTTTTATTTTCAAAATTTATTCATATTTTAAAAAATAAATTTCCTGTTTTAAAAATAAAAAGGTGAACTAGTTATCGGAGATACCTACTTTTCTTTTAAAAAAAATAAAAAATCAGAAACAGAAAATGAATGGTACCCATGTTTAGTGTTCTAATATATTTTAATTAAAAATCATTTTAAGCAGTAAAACGTGGGTAGGAGTTTCTGACAAAACCGTTTCTATAAAACAAAGATCAAAACGAAAGAGTAACAACCTTTAAGATTCTTTTCTATTTTTTGTTTTCTAATTTGTATTTATTTTTAAAAGAAAGTATAACGGGACAAAACACGTATGCTATTTTAAAAATGAAAAACAAGATGTAGAAAATATTAGTCAATAAGCGAGTGCTAAAAGCATATAAGTTACCCGGTTTATAATATCCACGAAAAGGAAATACATTTATTTTTCTTTTGAAAACAATTGGGCAAATATTTAGGTCCAAATTAGTTATAGTCGTAGTTTCCATAATCTACACTGTAATAACAGATAAGATCTTGAAATTATTACTTTTGGTGAACAACTAAACACTTTTTTTCTAATTTCAATCGTTAAATTACTTGTACCCTAAAATTTCTGACCAATGAATGGGTATGGTGGTAAAATCTGGCTGTTAGACGATGTATTGGGGGGTTATTGCATCTTTTTAAATCTTACCATCTTTTTAAATTTTGACCACGACACGCAGAAGTTGCAATCCTACGCAAGAATTTTGGTAAATGAAGGAAACACATACCTCTCCAAAAGCATTGCTGAATCTCTTCCGTCACAAGGCCTAGTTGCAAGAAAAATTCATACATAAGTAATATTTCATTTGTTTGAAGTGGGGTCTATGTATAATCTTTGAATTTTGTTCATTCTCACCCTTGAATATTGTTGATACTGATGTTCCAAAGTAGACAGTTCGTCTAGGTAAGTTCCATAGCCATTTTCTTGGAACATCAATAGGTTTCATACTAGATTCATGATCTGCAAACATCTGTGATTTTGAGGAAAAAGTTAAAAAGAGAAAATATGCAGATACGATTTTGTTATCCTGAGGTTAAAACACTCCTTTTTCTTTTCACCTCGAAATTCTAAGTATAATGTAATGTTGTGTGTGTATGTGTAATCTTTTTTTTTTTTAAATGTATTTTTTAATAATTTTTCCTTCTAACATGTCGCGTTCGCTCTAACAATGAATATATCTCATTTTTTTAAAAAAATAAAAAACAAAAACAAAAAGAAAGAAAGAGAGAAATAATATATCTTGTAAATTTTCCATCTAATTCTCTACCTATAAAAGTTCTCTCTCTAAAATTTGGTATCTTCCTCTTTTACTTTTTTTTTTTTTTTTTTTACTTTCTTCCAAAGCTCACACTTCCCTCTCCAAAATTCTAATTGTTTTTCTTAAACGTTTTCGTCACTCTAGAATTTCCTACGGTTTCTATTTTACCTTTCTTTTTTAACGTATCTCAACTCTCTAACCTTACTTCCAATTTTCTTTCTGAAGTTTATCGTTTGCCCTCTAATGTTTATCCCTAATTCTTTTTTTCAACTTTCCTTCGTAAGATTTTTTTCTCTCTTTCCTTCCCTAATATTCTCTCTTTAACATATATCTCATTTTTTAACTTTTCACCCTCTAAGCTCTTTTTATTTATTTATTTATTTTTTATACATATAACTTTTTTCTCTTACTCTAATCAATATTCTTTCTTTTAATTTTCTATCTCCCATCAGAGTTAGCTGGTACTTATGAGTATTAGTCCTTTTTTTTATTATTATCTCAATAAAATTTTGTTTTGTTTTTAACTATTATTACTACTCTTTATACAAAATTCTATTGGTCTTCTATGTTTTTCTCTAATATTTCGTTATTTTTCTCTACTTCATGGTCTCTTTACATATTTCTCGGACTTTTAACTTCTTTTTTTTTTTTTCTGTCTAACATGTCGTTCGCTTTAACTAATATTCTTCTCTTACTATAGTTCTCTCTCTATGATTATTTTGTCGTAACTTTTCTCTTTAAACAATTTATCTCCCTAAACTTTTACTTTTCTACCTCCACATATTTTGCTTTTTCTGATGCTATCTAACTTTTCAAAAAATAGGAAACTAAAGTTAGTATCTGGTTTATAAAGATTAATATATATATATATTTAGTTTATGTTTTTTTTAAAAAAAGAAGACCGAAGACCAATAGTTATAAAAACTAAGAAATCATCTCCGATTTTTTATTTTAAATTATATAAAGATTTAAAATTCAAGCAGTCATTTTTGGGAAAACAAAGAGAGCCTTAAAATTTCTTTTTTCCAAAAAAAAAAGAGAGAGAAAAGAGACCATAAAAGATCTGCTTTTTCCAAAAAGGAAAGGAAAAAGGAGACAGAGCATTAAAGATCACAATTAACCAACTTGAAAACGTTATTGATTTTCTAACGACTATCTATTTCTCAGCCAATGATGATAGGTGTTAGACACGACTTACCTCGTTTACTTGGAAATATGTTCCATTGAGTGGAAAACTCCCTCGCATTGCAGTTCGACAAGGTACCTGTAATTTTGCAATAGAGAGACGTAAATAGTTTAAGGGACTAAAAGCCTCTCATTGTATCGAATTCAAGTTGGTGTTCTTTGTAGTTTACCAGTAACGTTCCTCTGACTGTTTGTGAACTCGCTTCTCTTCTACTATTGCATGAGAAACATGTTATCTCATTGCAGAGCCTGTTTGGGTCTTGAGATCCACAACTTTGTTCTGGCGGTTGAATCGAGTTTGCCGTTTCACCTGGAGATTCATGGAAATTTTTAAATTGCTGTTGATGGTATTAGTTCTCTCCTTTCTACTTAAAACAGTAAGTTTCCATAAACACTGAAAATTTTGATAGTTGACCGTCCTTCTAGGTTACCGAGATGGAAAGGGGAAAGGGAAGGCAGATAAAAGGAACAGAAAATCATTGGTTTATAGAACAGATTGACTGCTGCTTACCGGGAGTCCATATCGCAAGAAGATACGGGCTTGGATCATCAGGTTCTCGTCTATCCATCTGTATGTTTAAATGAGTAAATGTTACAATTCTAGAGCGTTATGTGTGCTTGTATCAAACTAAAATGAAAAAAATGTTACCTCTCTCAAGAGAGGATGTGAATCTGGGAGCTCATATCTGCATTTAGATAAATACTTGAGTTATAGAGTGAATTACGTAGTCTGTTTATTTTATTTTGTATTTAAAAATTTTCTTTTAATGAGAAACCGAGGCTCCATTGAGAAAAATGAAAGAATGAACAACACATACTAAAAAAGCAATCCAACAAGTGGAGCCCACCAACCACGAGAAGGGACTCCAGTTCAAAAGGATCAAGCCTAATGCATAACTACGAAAAAGTTGGGAAATAAAGAACATGACGAGGTATGAAATCTAATGTTCTCCCAAGCCTCATCTAAAGACCACTCCGCCCTATAAAGATTCCATTGTTTCTTTCTAGTCAAATACCCAGTAAAATTGCAAAGTCTGTTAGTTTGTTATAATCCTATTGTTTCTATTAAAGTTGTTTTGTTATAGTGACTTTCTTAATTCATTGCCTCCTTGGTTTATACCCAAAAAAAAAAAAAAAAATTAAACAAACGAGACAAAAAACTTACACTTGATGCTCTGTCCGTAGCCTGCTCACGTTCTTCAATTTTGGCGTTGGGATAAAGGCAGCTTCTGGGTTCAAGGCAACTAAAGCTTTGGACATGTCGCCTTCTGGGATGTAGTTTTGTAAAGTTGTTTTGAACTCTTCCATGCTGAGTTTGATGGTAGGAATTTCATCAGGATCCTCATAAAACGCATCTTCAATGTCACTTTCAGTTATCTCATTGGGCTCCGGTTCCGGTGTCGCAGGTACTTCAACTATTGGCTCACACTTGCTGGGGTCCAAAGTATTTTCTGTGTATGTGCTTCCTTCAGGAGGAAGAATTGGCAGCGGATTTGTGACCATAGGTGGCTGCTTCTCTGTAGCGATGGGATTGGTTGAAGGCACAATGCCCTTTTCATCAGGTGCTGGTAGAGCAAGTTGGGCACTGCACTAAATACAGTTCGTGTTTTAGTTAAGAGTTGAGAAGGCAAGCCTATAGACAAACAAGTGGACAATATTTATGAACAGGATTTCTTGCACTTGAACTTCCATGCTACAAAAGAAGTTCTTGCCTTTATCCTGTTCCCTTTGATATTATGTGATACTAGTTTATGTCTATATACCTAGATTAGTCTGTAGTTCTATATGGAAGTCAGTTTCCCATGGTCAGGGTAGAAGGGATGGTCTATGCGTACAATACAAAAGAAATTGACAAACCTTGCAAAAGCACTTGCGAAGTGTTTGCACTCTCCTCTCATGGGACATGCATTGCAATTTGGCTTGCTCTTTGTGCAGAAAACCTGACATCACAATTACAGATCAACACTTCCATTAGGCATATCCTAGTTGTACTTTAAAAGGACTAATTGCATCTACAGTCTACACACATAACGGCAACTAAAGAACCGGGTGCTACAACTCACCTTTCCAAATGTAATCAACTGGTAGTGGAGTTCATACCTGTGCAATAAACACTTGGTCAGTTATAACCTTAATTGAATTCAGAAGAAATTGATTTCAATTTTTTGCTTATGTTTTGGTCATCAAACATGAATAATGAATGTATCTAGAGGTTACAGTGTTCGTTGATCAAGTTTGCATAATCTTGGCCATAGATACTTTTGAATGGACTCCAGCACTGGATACCTACACAGAGTGGAGGTTAGAAGTTTCCAATTATCGAAAACTGACAATTCATCAGTCCACTGCTACTTACAGTTCTAGAAGGTGTAATTGAAGTGACTCCGGTAATGGTTGGAGTGGGACCCATCCAAGCCGAACAGCTATTCTTCCAACATTTGTGTCAACCTAGGTAGAAAGCAATTTAAGATTATATTAGAAGCCTCTCCATTAAGCTTTTAAATAAATGATTGGTTGTCTGCGAGAAACCATACAGGGAAAGCCAGATGATGAAGTGTTAATAGACGAACACACTCCACACTTTTCAAACCCAATCCTCGTACACTAAGTAGATAATCCCTGCAGCAGAAATACATTTATTTATATTATATAAATATAAATCAAATAAATAAATCTCCAAAAGAAGCTAGTTTTAATACAAAAATGTAATATCCGTACTTTGCTTTGTCTGGGGGTACATCTCTTAACCATTCAAGATCAATGCTCCCATGATCCGTTACCAGACGATTCAAAAACTCCTGCAACATTATTTTATGATGGAAGTGTAGCCGTTACCAACTGGTATTCCCGGTTTAAGTAAAAGTGGGCCTTTAAAGACTTTAATTGCTTGCACATACCTTAATTCGTTCAGCTAGCATGTTGTTCATTCCTCGTTCCTTGATAGCATTAGAAATTTCATGAACGTCGGCAAGTCTGATTGCTTCATAGTCTATTGAATCCATGGCATCCTTTCCTTTTTCTTTTATTTGTCCATTGGCTTCCACCTGCTTTCTCAAACTATCCCAATCAATTCCACCCTTTTTCTCACTATTGATCTTTCTTCTTTTTGCTTTCGAAGGGCTAATATTTCCCTCATTTTCCGCCTGAGATAGAGAATGGGCCTCATTATTTGAAAAGTTTATTAGATTTCCCTTTCCAGGCAGCAACTTTTCTGTGTGAGCATGCACATGTACGACATTTGAGAGGGCACTTTTCTTGGCTGGTGTATCTAATTCTGGTGGTGGATTAGTAACTGACGCACTTTCTAATGGGGAAGTGTTGTTCCTCTCACATGGTTCATAATTTTCATGAAGATTATATTCACAATGAGATCTAAATTGAATACCATTACCCTGCAGGTGCACTGAGTGCTCACTGACAGATTCGCTATGCTCCATCCTGGTTGTTTCTTGTGATCTTGCTTGTACATTCTCTTCAGCACTGGTTTTATCCAATCTTTGTTCAAGAGCTCCGATGTTTAAGCTATGAAAAGTCATATTCTTCTCTGCAGAGCATCCAGATACTATTGACGGCCCTGAAGATGTGCTCTCTTCACTGAATGCTTCACGACCTTCTACCTCCAATACCCCACAGTCGGGGGTCATGTGCAATTGATTGTTTGAAGGAGCATCTGGCACTTGCTTTGGTTGGTTTTCAATATTTACAAGGAAATTAATTAAGGAATGGCCGCTAAGATCGTCAATCTCATTCCATTCTGATGTTAGTGAATCTTGTTTTCCATCTGGTAATTGCCAGTGTTTATGTTCTGAGACTTCATCAGAAACTGAACTTCTATTCAAGTCACTGAAAGATTTTTGTATCGTGGCGGTCGTCTCCATTTGTTTGATATCTGTGAAATTTGAATAATGAGTGCTGCTAGAATTGTAACTAATGATGGGTTCTTCTGCCTCTGAGTTGGATCCAGAGCATGATCTGGCCCCTGCAGTACCTTGTGTAATTGTGGAGTCGAAGGAATCTTGCGAGGATATGACTTCTTCCTCCACAATTTGACCACCTAGCTCCGTGAATTTTTTTTCAGTTCCTGAATTTACTATTTGATTTTGATGGTTTGTTGAAGTCTGGGGCATCTCAAACCTTGGCACGGATAATTCCTGAACATGCCATCTTATAGACTCTGCAGGATACAATACACAAGCTGCTGACTCGTTGGCCATTATGCTCGTTTCAACTTCACCCTGAGTTCGGAAGTTGCTATTACATTTTACTGGAAATCGTGCTGCTAGAGACATGAAGGCAGAGCTGTACAGAAAGAAATGAAAAGAAAAAATGAGATCCACTTGTTTACAATTTTGGTTCAAAGACAATTTTGAATCCTTGATCTACAGTTCTAACCGAAATTATAAGTCTACCTTGAAAGGTGATCTGAAACATTTTGAGTAAGGAAAACCCCAATAACTGAGTCCACAACTGATCCTTTCCATCGTGAGAATCTTCTATCTCCTGGTAAGAGCCACGAGAGAATTTTGTTATATATATATATACCAAAAATATTCGAGAATAGTTCTCTTTTAACTCTGATAATTACAAAAAACGTATTAACTTGGAACTGAAATACTTTTGGCTGCTTGGTTTTATATGGTAAATTCGAACTACATTGATTTTTTTTAAAGGCAGCATAACTAAAAAGCCAACTTAAGCATAACTTGATTGGTTTAAGTTTGTACTTTTGACCAACTGTTCAGAAATTTAAATCCTCATCACTTACACTTATTCAATCGTTTCAAAACACTCATTTTCCGCCTATTTAATTTATACAAAGAAACTAGAAATTTGATTAAAAATATATACACAATTAAATTCTAATAAATTAATCTTTTCTGAAAGAAATTTAATTCCTGTTCATTTATTAATTAATAAAACTGTAAGTCACGGAATTAAAATTCAAGAAAAAAACTGTAGGTCACGGGACTAAAATTCAAGAAAAGAACTAACAAAACCATTTGGGTTTTTGCCTCTTTTATTATAACTGCGGATTCTGTTTAAAGAAAAAAAGAAAAAGGAACTTTTGAACTATTGATTTGAGAATTGTTAACCCTCCTTAATGTTCGTTTTGGTTTTGGGTTTTTTTTTTAATCTGACATTTAATCGAAAGAAATTTCAAGTCAGGAAACTCGGTGTTGTTCCCTTCCGAGATTCAAGCAATTTGATAGGAAGATATAAGAAATGAACCTTGCACGAGATGCATCCTTGCAATGAATGAATCAGCTCGACCACGAAAAACTTTCCGTTCCTCTTCCCACCATTTCTCCTTGTCTTTCTCATGACTTTCAACGCCCTCGCTTCCTTCCTTACCCATTAATAAATTCCATATTCTCTCCGTCTCTGGGTCGATGTCAACTCTAGGTCGTGCCTTTCGCTTCCTTAAATATTCAGACTCCACATATGGAACTACAGCACCATTTCCTTTATACGGAACAATAGCATTCTGTTCCGTCCTGATGCTTCCTTCATGGTCATTAAGACTGAGACGCTTCATTTTGTGTAGAATCTCATTTTCTAGCAGACCTACACCAATGTTAAGAGGCTGTAGTTAGTACCTTGACGGAACGTTCGAATTCCTCAACTGAAGAATCAAATATACTTACTTGTTGTTTTGGCAGGGAATTTCTGAAAGCCAAACGAGTACCCTTGTTTGTGTACTTCATTTGTTGCTAGCGAACCTGATATCATGGGTTGGTAAGCTTGCCTTATTGTCAGTATACTATTATCAGATTGTCTGCATGCATATCCTTGTCCTGAGGCTTTCGGATGCGGAAATGGTTGGATCATGTTGCATTTGTTACCAGTCATCAATGAGCGATAGCTGGCAACCTTATTCAACCCAGAGGCCACAGACTTCCTATCTATTGCTGGATGGAGATTGTGAGAGACTTGTTGCCTTTGAAAATGGTTTTCATGGACTACTGGGTGAATATGCCTGTCACCAATAATTTCTTTCGCTGTGATTTGGTTACTTCTAATATGATGACCATTGAGCATGGCCTGCTTCATTTCTGCAGTAAAGCCAACAGAATTGGTAGGATTGCACCCTATTGTATTGAGGTGGCTTGAGCAACCCTCATTTGATTGGATTGTAGAATATCTTTTATGGAGGGTTGCATAGAGTCCAGACTCAAATTTCTTCCCAGGATTTTCTAAGGAACCTATGTTTATATTGCTGCCTTGTCTCTGGAACTCACCTATTTGACGCACCTCTTGACACGACACTGAAGAGTCCAGTGTAGTAATTGAGCACGACTGTGTTGGATGAGTTGTAAGCGGGCGGCCTCTCTTTGAGCCCCTTGCTTCATTGATATTGGACTGATGATTTGGAACTGTTTGAGAATATCCAGAGTTGATCCCCATCACCTCCTTATAATAAGTATTCCTTTTAGCTTGATTTGCAAATTGCTCCATATCTTCTGCACGGATGTTTTGCTGAACAGGTGTGTACCCGTTGCTGAATCCAGTTTGATATTGATTTGCTCTTCCCTGATGTAAAATTCTAAGAACATTGAGCCAATTTTCGGCTTTGTTGTATCCTGATTTGTTTAGTGGGACTTCAGCTGCCTCCCTTTCAGATTGCAAGATGTGAGAAGTCGTCATGTGATTCATATGAGCAGGGTTACTTGGTATTGTAGGTCGAACATTTTCAGCCACCA
>JBBPDJ010000002.1:924597-955883 GCA_037974625.1 Cucumis cinereus | reverse complement strand
TTGGTCTTAGCTGAGGACTGTCATGAACATCTTGACTTGTTCCACAGACACCATTACTTTGAGAGCAGAAGTCTGGAACGTTAACCTCCCTTTCAGAGTGCAAGATGTGAGAGGTCGTCATGTGATTCATATGAGCCGGGTTACTTGGTATTGTAGGTCGAACATTTTCAGCCACCATTGGTCTTAGCTGAGGACTGTCATGAACATCTTGACTTGTTCCACAGACACCATTACTTTGAGAGCAGAAGTCTGGAGCGTTTGGTCTTGTCATGAAACAAAAGTTCCCCATGTTTTCTTCTGGCACATCCTTCTCATTTTGCTTCTTTTCCTGCTCCTCATCTCCAGGTTTTTCCATCTCAAAATGTATTACTCTCCGGCAGGATTTTGTTTTAGTTGCAGTGTTCGAATCTTTAATCTCCACAACATTCGCAGGTGGAGTAGTAGCTTCTTTGATGTTCTTCTTCCGTACATATTTTCTCTTTCCTGATGGAGTTTCCTTGGAAATCTTCGGAGTCACAGGCTTAGGAGACTTTTTGGGTTTTCCTTCCTTTATAACCTTGGGCCTATGTTTTCTTCGCTTAGGTGTTTTCTGCTCTGGTGTCTTGTTAAGATCAATTACTTGATCGCTGCCCTTCTCCACTTCTTTCGTTGGTTCAGAAATGGCTGCAGATAATGTATCTGTGAGATCTTTCAATAGTTCATCATGTCGTTTCTGAGTTGCTTCATCTAGTGGAACTGTGACAAAATTCTCCTGTGTTTCCTCGTAAAGGCTTAAATTTCCATCCAATGGAAGATTAAGTAAATCCGTAAACCTTTCTCCTGAGAATACCATGGGAGTATTCTGTCTTCTTTTTGGTGGTCTCTGCTCTGGTGTCCTGTTGAGATCAATTTCTAGATCTCTCTGCTTCACGAAGTCTTTCGTTCCCTTGAATGGAGTAGAATTGCCAACACACGATGATTCCACTCCCTTGAACGGAGTAGAATTGCCAACACACGATGATTCCACAATGCTTTGTAGAAGTTCGTCACAGTGTTGACGAGGTGCTTCATCTTGAAACATTCTGATGAAGTCGTCCTCGCCATCCTTTCTGAAACATGAACTTTCATCTCTTACTAGAAAAGATGGTGTGGAGACCTGATTATATGCAAAACTTTCCAGATGCGATGAGACAGGTGGTGTTGTATGGACTGAGTTGGTAAAAATCTGGTTTGTTTGTGTCATCGATACTGGGTTCACGTTATAGTTGGGTTGAAACATTGGTAGTCCATCTGGAAGATTCACAGAACACAATTTCATTACTCATCAATCGTGAAATAAGAAACAAGATTACCCGAGCATCGTTTCAGCCAATTACAGTGTAAAACTTTCATTTGGTTATGGATAAGGATGAGAGTATGTCTAAGATAACGAACAAAATCACCAGTTTCATGACAACATATTATGTTACCAACGCTATCCTGGAGCAGTTCTTTACATTGAAACTTAAGCAATAAAGATTTCTCGAATGTGTGTGTATGGTTATGTATAGAATCATTGAGATGGGAAAGGCCATTGCTTGACATCAATTTGTAATTTACTGAAATATACATATGACTTCAAATCATTACAAAGATAATTTGTCAACTTACATGTGCGTACATGCTGGGCGTAGCTGTTGTTAGTAGATGGTCTCGAACCTGAATAAATATTTTGGTTTCTAAGCAATAAATTTCCCGCATAGAAATCCCCACTGCTGTTAACTTGAGAATTCATGTTTAATTTTTTCAGCGTATGCAACGAACATTAAGGCAATTCTCCAAATTGCTTGGCGCCAAGCTGCTAAAACAAACGCACCATTTCTTCTTGTTAAGGTATGAGATCAAGAAACGCAAATTATAAATCAATCTTCGGCAAAGATCAAAGCGATGAAACACATTCGAAAAAACACCTCATCTTAAACAACGTATAATTCACGAGCCGAATGTTAAGTTCAAACTTGCGGTGGTAGATCATGTTTCCTCCATTTCATGTAGAAATAACATTATGAAATTGTAGATAAAAGATGGAAGTGGAAGATTCTTCCTAGTGGAAACTCATTATTATAATAAAATCAGATTTATAATTTGTACTCGCTCCAAAAATAATTTTTAAAAAGAAAATAGAGAAGAAAAAAAGAAGCAGCTCAATAATGTTAATCTTCTAGGCCAGTTTACTACTGCAGTTGTTGAGAGAACATAGATTATTCGAATAGAATTATATCGCAGATTTGTCAAGCGCCTTGGCACATAAAAGCTACATTTTAAATATGAAATTCTGAATGATTTAAAAAAAAAATCGAAGAGAAAGGAAAGTTTTACGGTTAACTTTGACTTAAACAAGCTAGCATCTAAGAACAGTCGGCATTAATATTTTAAACGCACTTCAAATAAAGTTCTAGAAGATAACTTCAAAAGAAATTCGAAATGAAATATCAGTATCGCTATATGAAGTTATGCCGAGGAAGCAATTCTCTGGATACAGATAACAATGACAGAACAATTTTACGCTCTATGAAAGCCGAGTAGAAGATTAGAACTCCATAAATAATTGATTTCAATGTTCAATAAGTTAAAAACAATCAAATGACCAAAACTGCACACTCAGAGTCAAGAGAACGATTCAATTAGAAATATGCACCTTAAAATTTGTACAGTTCCGCTTCAATTCCTTCCAATTGTGCGTTTATTCTATATACACAACCAAATTTACAAGATTCATCCCCTGAAAAACGTCAAAGTGAGCTCCGGATCAACCTCCTCCATAGCATCTACTTCAATTATTTCTAAAGGAACCGAAATTGTAAATGACATAACAAATCCAGTTCGATTGAATATCAAATTATTTCGCAGGCAGTGGTCAAAGTACATACCAATGGCTGAAATGCTCCAATCAGATAGAAAGAAGAATAAAAATAGAAGAACACCGGAGAATTGCAGAAATTAGCCGAGCTTCAACCGAATCATCCAAGCAAATAACAGAAACATACAGTATAAAATAATGAGGCCTCAATTTGAGCCCTAATTCTGATATTCTTGCGTTCCATTAACACAATAGATGAGAGAGAGTGAGTCAAAGATGAATTCGAATTACCTCTTTAGTCAATCTCCTCACCGATCCAATGCTTGTTATTCTGTAATTAGCTCCCATAAGCAACTCCGTACTCCAAACGAGTTTCTTGTTCGATCAAATGCCAAATGCTGATAGAAAGAGAAAGGGAAGAGAGAGTTACGTTGTTAGCTTGAGTTTCCAGGAGAGAGAGAGAGAGGGGAAGAGAGAGAAAGAGAAAGAGAGATGGACCAGGGACGCTTAATTAAAAGTAAGAAAAAGAAATACTTCACTTCTGATTCGGTCATTGGAGTCAGCGTTAGCGGCTTTTTCTTGGTTTTGGTGCAAAACCGGTTCCTGTTTGGGTTCAATCCGGTCGAGTCTAATGTGCGGAAACTATTTTTAACGAATATTGTAATTTACAGGAAATTAATTAACCATGTTGTATCGATTAAAACCATGAGTTAATAGTTGTATCTATTTTTTAAGTAAAGAATTATATCAATTTAAAGTGTATTAATTTACACTATCTTTTAGATTTCATTCAATAAATATTAAGCAAAACTTCTAGTGTGTATCAATTAAATTTCTAAATTTTCTCTTTTTTAAAAAAAACTTGTAACTTTTTTTAATTGAATTAAAAGAGATTTTTAATTGAAATTATCTTATGTGAATTTTTTCAAATTTCAATTTGAAAAATAGAGAATGAGAGTTGATGGATGAACAATTATTTAAAAGAATTATAATTAATAAAATAATTTTACTTATGAAAATTTAGATTAAATTGATATATTTATATGTCTCACACACAATATCTTTTAAACATAACGTAACGGTGGATATATAGTTCCAATTGTTACGTTAGAGATGTAAATTAAATGAAATTTTTTATTTTTAATAAATTTGGAATAAAAATTATTAACATGCCTTATATTTCTGTGTTTGATATGAATTTATATAAATATAAATATATTTATATTATACATGGTAAACAAAATTACAACGTTGTGGTAAGAGTAATAAATAAAGAAAGAAAATAACTAATAAATAATAAATACTTGTCGGATGAAATGAAAAAGACTATTGTTTTCTAAAATAAACTTCAGTTTGATCTAATCAACAATAATTGACCTAACTTTTTACTATAGAGATTGGAGGTTTGATCCTATCTCCATCGAAGTTAGTTTGAAAAAGAAATCGAAATTTTTATTTTCATCAAATTTAGAATTATAATTATTAGCATATCTTATATCTACTGTTTGATTTGAATTTATAGTTATCTTCAAATATAACAAAATAAATTAAAATATTTACAAAATATAGTAAAATATGACAGAAAAATCTATCTTATAGATAAATTGTAATATTTTATTTTATTTGTAAATATTTTTCAAAGGCTTTATTATTTAAAATAAGTTTTACTGGTAACATAAGTTACAATTGAGTGGTAAGAGCACAACCCTTGTAGAGAAGGCAACTAAGAAACAAACAATACTTATTAGATGTAACAAAGTTTTTTAGTAATGAACTTTCAACCACTGTGTCGGTCATTTACTCGGCTCGATCTAATCGAGTCAAATTAAATAATATAATAAAATACTTTGCTCCAAAAATTAAAATGTGTGAGTCGAAAAATTGTCTTCTATTCAAAATTGGAATAATAATTATTAGCATGCCTTCTATTTCGTGACTGATTTAAATTTAATTTTAAAAAATTATACATGGTAACAAAAACTACAGAGCACATCCGTTAAAAAGAAGACTAACTAATAAATAATTAATACATGTCTTATACGTATATATGTATATGTATATGTATATACAGACGAATTTAAGATAAGTCTAAGGAGTCGACCTCCATTATGTTTATGTTATTTGTATAATATATATAAAAAACTGAAATAATATCATTAATATGAGCTAGTGGTAAAACATTGTCTTTTAGTTTCCTCTAGACCTATGCACTTCTTACATTTTTTTTTCTTGAGAATTTCTAGATCCACGACTGTATATGTATGAGTGTGTATATATTTTATATGGTAACAAAAATTACAAACAGGGTGGTAAAAGCACTCGCTATATATATATATATATATATATATAATATTAAATGAAACAAAAGGCTATTTTATTTTAATGAACGCAATTTGTTTTTTACAATGAACTTTCAGGTGTTAAATCGGTCCTTTAACGAGTTCAATCGAATCGAAGCAAATTAAATAATAATATAATGATTTTTGCATCTTTAACAATTTTAAATAGTATAATATATTTTAACAGGGGTTGAAATTAATATACATATAGATACATAGGGTGTTAGGAGCATTGAGTTGAAGTTATAAAATTTAAAGTTTATATGTTGGAGCTTTGAAGTTTGCATTTGGAGTGCAAAATTGTGAGATCAAATAGTCATTTCATATTGGTTTATCGATAAAACTCAATTTATCTAAATTGACGCATCCAAGTATTACTTATTCTAAAAGATAGTTAATACGATGTATCTATATACATATATATATATATATATGTATATTATCAAAATCGACACTATTTTCGTTTTTGTTGATCTTCACTTTTGTCTACAATTTTCATTGGACAATTGGTATGGTAAAAGAAAACAAAAACGGTTTTCTCTCCAATTTTATTTTTCATGCATCGACACACAAGGATTTGCTGGCCAAAAAATCCGCTTGAACCAATCCCATTATGGATAACCAATAAACTCGTTGATACAAAATTTTAGTTTTAATTTCGACTATCTAAATCAAGTCTTATTTATTCATATTTTTTTACATTGCCTTTTAGTGGTGTAATCAAATTTCAAATATTAAAGTCAATTGATTGTTAAGCAGTATATTTCGAGGTAATACTTCACAATGGAGATCAAGCGGCAGACATTTCCATACATTCCTATCAATAATAAAAATATATTAATAAAATATAATTTAAACAAGAAATTACCAAATGATAATTTGTAATTGAACCATGTATGTAATCAATTTTATAAATGAGTTGCAAAAAAATGAATGTAATCAAGATGCAACGAAGTATTTTTATACATCAATCTCGATATATACCAAAAGGTCCACCCATGAGCGTCTCAATTTGATTATAAGTTTGAAATCTCACTCCATTATTTATATAATATTTCAAATATTATTATTTTTAATTGGAAAATTCCTTAACTTCGATAATACCAAAAAAAAAACTATAAAGTTGAGGAAAAAAGAAAAAGAAAATATTAAAGAACAATAAAATGGGGAGGGAAAAAAGGGTCAATGGTGCAATGAAAGAAGCAGAGAAAGGGGCCATCGGGCTGAGGGGTAACGTAAAAAGGAAAATAAATAAATACATAAATAAATAAATAAAATGGAAGGCAATAAAAACTTGGGTGGGTGAAAAAAAAAGCTCTCTTTATTTATTTATTTATTATTATTTCCGCGTATAGCGTACAAAAATGGTCCCCCTTGAGAAAAATGGAAATTTAGTAACGAGGTTAACATGATTTCCACATGCTTTGGTCCCAATGCGCTGAACGTATGGGGCAGAGGTTCGGTGCGGACAAATCCACAGTAACGACCTTGCTTAAAGTCGTCCATCTTGTGATTGATGCCTTCCTTTTGTCACTGGTGTTGTTGATTGATCAATCCTATTTATTTATTTATTTTTCAAAAAAAAAAAATCTAATAAGATTGATCCTATTAATAAGTAATTTCTATATATTTTATTAGCAAAAAAAGGTAAAAAAAAATAAACAGTAGATTTATTTTTATTCTCAAATACGTAAAGTGTTTTTCTAAATTTATATATATATATATTAGAATTAAACATAAATAGTGGAGTTGTATAGGTAACTAAGGATTAACATTTTAATTGACAATTATTATATGGTTTAGTTTGAACTTTATCATTTGACCTCGTGAACTCAAACACGTGTGTATTTGAAGATAGAATTCGTCAAAAGTAAAGAACTAAAAAAATTATATTATATTTGTATTAGATGACATCGTTGAAAAATTGATGACCGCGTATTAAATAACTAGCTTTTCTATGCTTATTGACCAGAATAGAATGTTTAATAATTTATCAATTAAAATGAAATAAGCATTAGAAAAATTTTCAACTAATATTTTTTTAATATATAATGACCTTTATTTTTATGGTTGAGGTCACTTGAAAAGATTATCTCGCTTGACTTGGGAATAAAATATTATTATTTATTTATGTGGATATTCAAAAGTAAGAATATTATCGACGATGATAATAATGATGATAATATTCCATTTAACCTAATACTAAATTGAAAAGTCACTTATCATCCTCTTAAGTACATAAACCGTGTCAATAACTAGAGAGAATAACAAATCGAGATAAACTAAAGATAGAGATTATTTTTATGTCTCCACTTTTTCCGTCAAAAAGTGAGTTTTTGATTGACATTATTCTGTTTAAAAGGGTATAAACTTTTACAAACTTTTAGACTTAAATTTATGTAGAATATGATTTTTCTTTATTTAGGAAAAAAAATTGATAATGACATTTTTATGGTATAAGATTAGATTTAATATATTAAACAATTGGTAAAGAACTTACCAATATAATTAATAGTAAAAAATGGAAAGAAATTAAGATGCAAAAACTAAAATAAAATGAATTGATTCAATCTTTTATCAAACTTTAACTTCAATAGACATTATTACCAAATGAATAAACTAGTAAAAATATATTTAATTTATAATTTTAATTGGTTGAACTTTTTTACTTGGGTATATCTTTATAAATAAATAAAAATAACAACAATAATAATTTTTATTTATTATAAATAATCACTTCACCTAAACTTGTAGAAAAAAAACATATAAAAAATCAAGTTGATAAAAATGCATGTGGGTTTTTTTATAAAATGAAAAATAATAAAATATTTACACCAAACTTGTGAAAAAGGGAATAAAAGAATATAAACTTATAAAAAGAGAAGGGTGAAAAAAAAAGGTATCAAGAAGAAACTAACATTTCCATTTTAAACAAAATGCATAAAAAATATAAATAAAAATGGTAATAAAAGCCACTCAACAAAAATTTATTATTTGGTTGTATTTAAGAATTATTATTTGGAAAATTATCAAAAACATAAAAATTGACAAAATATTTATAATTCGTAAAAAAATTAAGTGTAATTGAATTTTGTCTTTTAGTTGTTTTTTCTATGAAGTGTAAATAATTTATTTCTTTTTCTAATTTAAAAAAAAAACCCCTTATTATTTTTGTCATTAATATATATATTAACAGTATAATTTTGTCTAATTATTATCTTGGAAGATAATTTAGTTTGAACTTCCATGTGTAGTAGTTAAGCTTCTCAACATTATTTGTAAAATTAGTTGGACGTATGGTGATTCTAGTCGATGCTAAATTTAGATAGGAAAGAGCATTTGATCTTCATGTGAACAGTATGTTAGTTTGTTTGGAGAGGAGAAGAGTGACTTTGCAAAAGAGAAATCTTGTATACTGATATAGTACTTGTGACACACAGTCTAATGTTCAAGTCAGAGAGTAAGGTGATGTGGGAATGATATCATTTCATTAGTTGGGTTGTAAGTATTAGAATAAACCTTACAAATTCAACATATAAATTTTGGTTAATATTTAAAAATATTCACACTTTTCTGTCGTGCGGATCCAAAAATTTTGTTGACGAGGACTTTATACTTTAATAAAAATAGTCTGAAAAAAAAACATAAAGAAAAAGAGTTATAAGACAATTTTACTATAAACTAACTTCTGATATTAATATTATTTTATGTATATATATATATAAAGAACATAAAGTTGATTGAGACTCGAGTCTCTCCCAAGTCTATAAATATTTTCAACAGTTTTGTCATTTACAATAATTTATTTTTTTGTTTAACATTCTAAAATATTTATGTAATTTTGAAACGTATATAAAAAGCCAAGAATAATATTGTAATTTTTGAAACATAATAAAGTTGCTAAGCCAAAAAGAAAAAACTATAAAAATAAAAGACGTAATTGAAACAATAATCACAAAAAGATAAAAATGTAATTTCCAAAAATTGTAAATTTTATTTTCATTATTTATTACTTTCTCTTTTTCCTAACAAATATTTGCTGTCAGCTCCTCTTTTTTTCTTTTCTTTTTTTTTTTTCCCCATTAAGAAATTCAATAGCTTTCTAATTATACAGCAGAAATTAAAATTTGAGAACTGAATCAATAAACCGACATAAATTATAAAGCTATTTAGGCTTAAAATGCCGAGCACGGGGTTTCTTAAGAACCATTAAACTGTGCGTTTCATATCTAATCGAGATATTATTATTTATTTTTTAAAATTTTTTGGTAATTAATTTAATTGTAGAATTAAAAAGTATTACCAAATCGGAATATCACGTAAATAAAGCAAGGACATGGATTGGCCAAATCTGCTTTTGAACTTGGATGGTTTACAAGCTTTGAATGTACATTAAAGGAGGGCGCGGCCCGAAATTATTCGTACTACTTCTTTTTTCTTTGTCTTTTTTCAATTCTCTTTTTCTTTTTAATTGGAATGTGAGTAACATTGGGTTTTTTTTTTTTTTTCTTTCTTAAATATCATTTTCGGGCACCTATGCTTTGAAAGCTATTTAATTTTAATCTATCTTATTTTTGGTTGTCGGATTTTAGTTTACATAATATAGTAAAAATTCATATTTTATTAATAATAGATATTGATAGTTTTCTATAAATATCTATTAGTGACGTTGATAGATACTGATTTTTTTATATTTGAAAATGATCCAAAATATTGTATAATATATGAATATGTTTTGCTATTAGTGTCTAACATTGATTGAGTTTGAAATTTTGATATATTTTATAGATATTTTTAAGTGTTTTTTCAAAAATAATAAAGAAACAAACTATTTACGTTTATAGAATAAAAAAACTACTAAAGAAAAAAATTCACTATACTTGATTTTTGTAAACGTAAATATTTTGCTATTTTTGTAAATTTTTCTATTTTTAACCGCTTTATCATTTACAATAACTTCTTTAAAATTTTTTTATGAAAATTATTGTTATTATTTAACATTTTTGGTAAAAAGTCGCTTTTAGAAACTAAATTTAAGATTTATTACAAATACAATAATTAAAATTGGACAATTGAAAGTATATGAACTAAAATTGAACAATTTTTTTGTACTTTAACTTTTATTTTTTGCAAATTGCAAAAACCACCCCTAAATGAAGTATGATGG
Organism: Cucumis cinereus; assembly: GCA_037974625.1. Classification (NCBI taxonomy): domain Eukaryota; kingdom Viridiplantae; phylum Streptophyta; class Magnoliopsida; order Cucurbitales; family Cucurbitaceae; genus Cucumis; species Cucumis cinereus. The sequence goes on along the minus strand of JBBPDJ010000002.1, from coordinate 945,559 downwards.
GTGCAACGATTATACCTTTGAACTTTGAATTATAAAATTGAGCATTCAAACTTATACGAGAGTTAAAATTAGATCCTTCAACTTACATAATTATAGAAATTGAAACATTTCGTATTAGTTTGAGAGTTTTATTGTTATTATTCAGGGATCCAATTTCTTCTAACTTTGATAAGCCAAATTTAACCGTCCAAGAAGTTTAAAAATTTAAATTTTGTAATTGAAAGTTTGAGGATGTAATTGCAATTGCAACCATGCTTTAGAAATGATTTTTCCAATTTCTTTTAGACCATTGGCATTATATTTAAATTAGGAACAATCACAAATACAACAATCAAACCTAAAATATTTGCATATATAACATAATGCAAATAAAGTTTACAAATATGACCAAATTTAGGTCTAGTTTTCAAAATCTATCAGTAATTGACCATATTACTAGCAAAAACCTATAAACGATAAAGTATATCGCTAATAGATTTTACTATATTTACTATCTTATTATAAATATTGCGTCTAAATTGATTATTTATTTATTTTTATGGTTTTGATACGGTATAAATACAAGTAACTCAACCGTTAAAGTTAACTATACTTTTTATTGAAGTTTTAAAAAGTTCACATTTTTATACCTGCAACCGTTATGTTTATAATACAAAGTATATATATATATATATATATATAGTTTCTATACTAAGGATATAGCTTACCTTTTGAAACTCTGTCTTATTCATCCCTTTGATTTGGTAATGCTCTTTATAAATTAAATACGTTAATTTTCATTATGATTTTATTGTAACCGTAAAAGGAAACGTCTTCGGCATGTAATCTATGTGGCTGTTTGATGATTTTAATGAAGCTGAATGTTGTATTTCTATACGGCATGTAATCCATGTGGCAATTTGACTTATTCAATAAAGTTAATTAGTTTATATACATGTATCTCAATTATCCACATTAAAAACCATTTAATCTTTTTTTATATATATATATTTTATCATTTTTTACCATAATTTGAATCATTGTTAAAAAAACAAAAACAAAAACAAAAACGTAAGTTTTTTAAATTTTATTATTATTTTTAAATTTGAGTTGGTTTTTTTTAACATACTAGTAAAAAGTAGATAACAAATCAATAAATTTAGAGATGGCATGTGTTTATAAGTTTAATTTTAAAAAAGAAGTAACAGGACGTGGGTGATTTTAAAGTAAGGTTTGTAATTTTATTTAAAATAAAAAAGATTAATATAAATAAAAGTAGTTGTTATATTGACAAAATTGTTTGAAAATATTTATAAATATAACAAAATATTAATGTCTTTCGTTGTATGTTATTGATAGACAATTATATTTTGTTATAATTATAAATATTTTAATTTGTTTTATTTAATTTAAAAATAACATTAAAACAGTAAAATAAATAGTTCAAAATTTCATAATGCAAATTAAGGGAATTGTTTTTTTACCAAACTGCCACTGAATTCACTTTTGTATATTCAGTAAATGTTCAAATCGATTCCGATCGTCGATGAGTAAAGTTGATCGGTTTTGGTCGATCTTTTGATCTAATTGATTTTTATATGGTCCGTAAAATTTCAAAAGTGAAAAATTTGATGCACACAATTTGAATTTGACTTTTGATTGATCCTCAATATTTGAAAATAATTTATAAATGATTCTCAAGTACATTTGACAATTAATTAATGTTACAGAATAATAACAATAACTTTAAAATATTATCGAAAATTGACCTCAAACTATATTATCGAAATCAACTTTCATATCTCGTATAATTTTCATAATCCTTATGAGTACAAGCAAAGAATCCTTCTTTATTTTTCTCTCTCTTTCCTTTTTTTTTTATTTTTTTTTTCATTCTCTCTCTCAAATAACGGATTGAAGCTTTAGGAATATGGTTGGTTTGAATTATTAAATTGTATAAAAAGAGAAAAAAAATCGAGAAAACAAAAAATAAAGTTAGGAAAAGTTGGGTGATGCCACGAAGTGACACCAAAATTGAAATTTGTACGGAAAAAGTTTGGTACTAAAATTCATGTGGGTTATGTACCCAAATAATCATCTATCATTTTTATCTTATCGTAAAATTGAGACTTTGACATTAAATCATGGTTGTGTTTAATCATTCTTTTTATTTTATTTTTTTAAATTACTAATTATTATTATTTTTTAAGAATAAATTGAAAGTTATACTTGGAGAAATAAAACAGTAAACTTCAACATTAGAAAGTCTTAGTAATTTTGTTTAAAAAATTGGTTAAATTAACAGCGACTCCACAAATCTGAGATCATTTAGAACTTACACAAAAATGAAGTATATTATCTATTAAAAGTGTTTATTTTCTTGGTTTAAAGTTGGTTAGTATGCAAACTATTGGTTCATTTAGGGGTAATTCAAATAAGTAGTTTGAAAAGTTGCGGACTACCCTACTAAGTCTAATTCATTTTGGATTTGTTTGAATTGGTTTTCTAAATATTTATAAACACTTTTATTCACTTAAAAATACTTGATTAAATATTTAAAGAAGTCAATCCAAACACAATCTTAATATGTTAATATGACTAACAATCAAATATTCCGATATATAAAAATATTTGAATAGCAAAGAAAGAAATTGAAAAAATTGTTATAAATGACAAAAGAGCTAAAAGTAGTTTTATTAGTGTCTATTAGCATCTCTTAGTGATATTTTACTATATTTGTAAATATTTTGATTAATTTTGTTATATTTTAAAATAGCCCAACAATCACCAACCAAAAACAATAAATTGTTGGATGAGGCAACTTGAAAATGTGAACATTAACTTCGGCTATATTGAACATTAAAATAAAATCATGACTTTGAGTTATGAGTTTTAATTCATTTATTTTTTAATGCTGGAGAGTTAATGACTAATAGAAATATCATCGAGAGAGGCGACGGTTATTAGTTAGTTGACGTCAAAAATTATATTAATATTATATTAGTTTTTTCTTTCCCTTAAAGATTAGGCATGGGTATTGTCAAAATTTTTCTTTTGTCTTTTAACGGTTAAGTGTGGCTAACGTGATCTTAAATCACCCAGAAGTTTGAGTTAATGGATGAGAATAAATTTAATATAATATAGAACACTTACTTTTATTTGTGGGCTTGAAATATCAAGAAAGACCTAACAAGTGAAAATTAACACGAGGCTTGAACCTAGGATCTCTCTGGATAACCTGCTCTGATACCATCTAAAATCATCATTTAACATAAAAGCTTAAGTTGATGGGTGATGGTAAATTTAATATAATATCTAACACATGAGTTCAAATGGCATATGTATGTAATTGAGGACCAAAAAATCTTTGGTTCAAATTCTGCCACCTCCAATTTGTACTTAAAACAAAAGCTAACTGCTAACCATCTTTTCTTACTCTTTTCATTCTTTTACCAACTCTTACAAGTACTTTTAGGAGAATCTAAATGTCAGTAACTAACTAATTTTAAAAAGAGTCTAAAATGAACGTGTAATTTAGAGGCGATTTTAGAAGATTTAATCATAATTTTTTTTACCAAACACAAAAACCGGTTAAAATTCATTTATAGCTCCTTTTTCTTACGTCAAAAACAACCCTAAACATAACCTTAATTATTAAAAAGTTGAGTAGAGTCAAACTAACATATAATTTATGGTAAGGACTTAAAAATGTTTAGTGTAATGAAAAGTTGCGTGGGGTCCACATTCATGAAGCTAGGCGTGATTTAGACAAAAGCTATTGTTGTTTCGGTAATCGGTACTATGTTAAAAATTATTGGTGGCCTAATCTAAATCGTGTACCTTAGTGTGGTCACGTTTTTATTTTTTATTTTTTATTTTTTTTAATAAATAATTTCAATTTCTTATTTATTAATTTTTTCCCCTCGTGATGCCATTGTCATATCGCACAGACATTGTTTATATTATAATTTTAACCACAGAAAAAGAGACAGAGAGAAAGAGATTAAGAAATATTAAAATTTGAAATATGTCAGCAGCTAAATATTATTAAATTTTAAAATTTCAATCTTATTATATGGCAAAATTTATGGCAAAACGTCCTATTTTCAAAATTAGTCGAAATATATAATAAAGGTTATAGCAACATTTTCCGGTTAACTTTCCTCCATTTCAATCAATCTTTTTAAGGCCAATAAATATGGGGTTGGTTGGATTAAATCTCGAGGGTGGAGGGGGAGTTGGGAGGGGGCTAACCTATATTATTTTTATTTTTATTTTTATTACCTTCAGATTTAGGGTGATTTTATGAAAAACAAATATATAAAAATTAAGTTTAATATATTATAAATTTAGGGTGGGTTGTTTGTTACCAAGATAAGATTTTATTTTATTTTATTTTATTTTAATAATAAAATTTAGTGAAGGTTTTAATTTGAGCTTAGTATTTTAAATTGTGAATGTTCTTTCAAAACGTCTTTTTATTTTGTCGGTGTACTTTCACAATTTGTTTTTATTGTTTTTTTAAAAAAGAATTTTGGTCCCCATACAAATATATTTTAAAAAATACTATAGAGATTGCATTTGTAATTAATAAAATCAAATAATGATACATTTTCTCCATAAAAACAGGCAACAAATAATAATTACAGGAAAAAAAATCAATTTATTCTCATATAATCTTTACGGTTGTATAATTAAAATGGGCAATGGATACTCTCCAAACTAATTTTATTTAAAAACATTAACGAATAATTGTATCAATTTAAACTCTAAACTTTGATAAATAAATAAATTTAGACCGTTAATTAAAATTTTATTCTAAAATTACTAATATAGAGAGTTTTGCATGTGTGTAAGACTCTTTATAATGTAATGATTAGTATAAAATAGAGAAAAATGAAAAAAAACAAATAAATACTAACCAAACCTCTAAATTAAGTCAGATATGAAAGGCTGGGATACAATTTTTAAAGTTGAGAGATATATATAAATTCATATTTGCTCTAATTAATTTGTAAGATAAAAGGAAAAAGAAAAAACAAAATTGTCAGATATGGGAAAATTGTTAGAACAATCTTATTGGCAATAGCCCAACAAGAATTCAGAAGGCGATTGGCCCAAGTATACCTGGGCCCAATAGACCCATTTCCAACCCCTGCTGGATGGGTAAGATTAAAGGAAAATTAACATAAAAAATGGTAATGACCGTGATTTCTTCTAAACAAATAGGTTAAATTGCAAATTTAATCGTTGAAATTTAGTTGATACAGGTTATACTCAGAATTTAATTTCTATGGTTTGATAAAACTTTCATAAAATGACTATTTATGAGATTTTTATTAAACAATAAAAATTAAGAATATTTTTAAATATAATAAAAATGAACCAAAATATAGAAAAATTTCAGATTTGACATTAGTGATCTAGAATTGCATTAACAAGATCAACTCAATTTGACACAAAAACTATAAATATTCATCCGTGTTTTTTTTTTCATTTGAAGTACAACCGTTCGAATTATAACAGGAGATTCAAACGATAAATATTGTAAGACTGTTGGTTGAGTTTCATTGATAGTACAGTTAAAGCTCTATATTGCTTAAATAAGAGAATAATCAAGAGTTTATAAGAGATAACAACTATCTTCAACGTTATAAAACATTTTAAATGAAACCATAAGCAAAATGTTTGAGGGTTAAAAGACAAATAAGAGAGCGTGAGAGAGGAGAGAAAAAACCTATAAAATGGAAAGACATCGCAATTTCACTGTTAATTAATTTTAAAATAACAAATTGATTTATCATGAACAACACGTTGAAAATAAAAAAAGAAAAGAAAACGATTTACGAATTTATATCTAAATGCGAACATCGAATTTCTTTTTAATGAATTAAAAAATGAAAACCCATATGTATTATTTTAAAAGAAGAGCCGTACAACACAATGAAACTTGAAGTATTATTTTAAATAATTTATTTTTTCTAAAAATATATAATATAAATGTTTCATGCAAAATACCATTTACGCCTTTTGAAAATAAAATTACGAAAGAACCAAGAAAAAACAGCCTTGCGTTTTCTTAAAAACAAAATATTGATAAGAAAACTCGCAACTTTCTCGTAGCTCAATTGACATAAAATTTATGCTACTATAAATTGAATCGAGTTCAACAACCTTAATTTTAAATAGGTAACTTTCAATTTTTAATTTTTTTTTTAAAAATCACAAATTATCTCTTTTAAATGAAAATTTTGAATAGGATAAAATATTTATCTTTGTTCGTAACTTTTAAAAAATATACGTCAATTAATATTAAATCAACTATATTAATTAAACTCAATCAATTGTGCTTTAGTATGTTTGAAAAATAAATGAACAAATCAATTTATATCTCTAAATTTTAAATATTGTATTAATTTAAGTTGACATCTTATACTTCTGTGAGTGTATCAATTTACACTCTTTTTCAAATATTGATTGAAAAATATCAAATGCAACTTTTAATTAAGCTTCTAAATCAATTCATTTATGACAATTTAGGCTATTTATTAATATTATATTTGAAATTTGTATATACATTAATTCTTAGACGTAAGTAAACTTTTTTGGATGGCAGATAAACAAAAGGACGACTTGAATTGATGCATGGATGGTAAAATAAATCCTAAGAGAGTCTAATTCTATTTGTTTACAAAATTTCATTAGCTTTATTGATAAAATTATAAGTCTTACATGATATTTATCTAAACTGAACGTAACGAAAAATATAAATGAATAGCCTAATGAACTGGTTTAAAATTTAAATTGATTCATGGACTAAAGTTTATAGGTATAAATTTATGTTTTTTCAAAAGTAATTTTTAATTATTATTTGGGATATGAGATGTTTACACAAACTTGAGGAATACACAACACGTTTAGAGCATTCCCCTTTAGCTTGTTAGTTACATTACATCATCCGAAGTATAAAGAAAATAATTTAAAAAATTGTTTATGCGAAAAGTACTTTTGGTCAATCTATTTTCTTTAAAATATAAATCAATAAATTTCAACCTCGTTTTAATCCGTCAGTTTTTGTGTAGATAAATACAAATTTAATGAACTAGTGACTTACTGTTATTATTAAGTATTGAACTCGTCAAACCTATGTTTATAATAATTAGATGAATTAAAACATATATCATACGAGAATAAATCATTTTGTTTTATTTATGAATGTTTTTAAATATAGCCAATGAACTCACTTATTTATAAATATAGTAAAATTTCACTTTTTCTATTTGTGAACGACTTAGATAAACATATATCACTTCGATAATAGATATATAGATTAGTCTAACTCTTAAACTCTATATATTGCTATTATTGATCACATCATTAATAATCAAATATAATACTAAAAATAAAATTGAAAAACTTAAAAACAAAAAAATAAATAAATTAAAAACGGTTAAAATAAAATGAAATTTTGTATTACAAATTCAAATTGAATCCAGTTTCATTGATGAATATGTTAGGCCGATGGCAAAAGTGGAAATCCCCCCTGGGTAAGGTAAGGTCGATCGCGTGACTCGTCACTTTAAAAGGAAGCCGTTAGGCAATCAGTAAACACGTGGGAATTCCCCAAACTTTAGTCATCACGTGATGGACGACAAATGGAAATTCAAATTTGACCCCACCACAACATTTTATTACTTTTTGGCCACGCCAGCTAACTACGTAGCAACATAGTTGTAAAGTAAAAAATAAATAAACAAAAACTTCGATAAATCATCCATTATTATTTCTAAATTGATGGATGAATCGATCTCATGACACATCACTAATTCTTTGCTGAATAAATAATTATAATAACGAATAAGTAAAAATCCTCTTAATACGTGTCTACTCTCATAAATATACAATTTATTCTATAAATTTTAGTATTTAATGATTTAATATATTTAAATATTTGCAATATTCTAGTGAATAGTATTTATACCAATTTAGTGATTGAAATCATGCACTTTAAAAATCGTTATATTTTAATATGTGCATTTAGTCTCTTATATTTTAATAAATTTTTATAATAATTTTATGGTTAGCATATAGTTGATTTTATTAAAACTTATAAAACAATAACAATAATTTTATAGGTAAATCACAATGCAATGACATTTTCATAATTTATAAATGAATGTCAATAAAGACCAATTTTATTTTAAAAAATCAACTAAACCAACCGTACGATAAATTGCGTAAGTGCGATTAGGTTCAACGTAATTCAAATTTTAAATGACACCAAATATAAATTTATGACAAAAAAAAAAAAAAAAAAAAAAAAACTTAAGGTTCTATTCTAATGTGCGGTGCCGCCCACAAATGATTCAGTTAATTCAACTTTAAAAAAAATGTTTGAATGCCGGTACTTAATAGTGAAAATTGTGTAATTAAAAAAAAAGAGAAAATAGTGGAAAATGTATGCTGACGTGGAATATTGCTGCAGCATGATTGATCTCACAGTGAGGAACTTTGGGCCCCACTTTGTGAATTATTGGTGATGGCGGATTTATTTTATTTTATTTTATTAAGTGTTTTTTTTCTAAAGAAAAATATTTATCAAAGTTCTTTTGTTATAGGTTTGGAGGGTTATATATATTTAATTTAAATTTGACATTAACGGGTCAAAGCCATTTAACATAATTGGAATATATTCTTTTTTAGAGATCGAAAGTTTGATACTCGTCAACGCTGGTACAAAAAAACCAATATTTGGAATGAGGCTTATTAATTGAGTAAAATTGAAACCTGTAATTTTGTTTGTTTTTTTAATCAAGCCATTGCAAAAGCTAGAGGTTAAAACTTAGCTTGGATAGTAATTAGTGCTTTTAACATGAGCTTGGATTATTGTTTTTTTATTAAAGTTTACAGTAAACAAGAATAACCGTTGTCACGGTCCAATAAAAAAGACAAATTTGAACATCATGATGATAAAAGGAAAAGTAACCACTAATTTTGATAATTATATTACTTGTTCATCGTGTGAAGTAGCATATTAGTGAAAATTTAAGGTTCATATTAAATTTTACTTTCTTATTAACCAATAATTATTATTTTATTTTTGTACAACAAATGAGAACAAACCTTCAACTTTAAAAAAGGTAATGTATGTTAATTGATATTAAACAAACATTCGCTTTAACAATCGATAACTAATAGTTTAACATAAACTAATCGTATCGTTTGTGTCACAACACATTAATTTGTATTGTTTTAATGATTTAGATGCAAGATATAATAAAAAAGAAAAAAGGTAGAGAGGGACATTTTTATACAATTTATAATTTCATATATATATATATATATATATATACTCAAAATTCAATTTGAGTGGCTTTAGAATTTGCCACGTATGTTAAACAAAACTATCAAAACAATATCACATTCTCACCTTTGGAATTACGTGGTTGTACTTGTACCTAGAATGCCATGGCGTTGAGATATAAAAATCTAGAATACCATATCGTTGGAAGATGGATGAAACCCAACGATACCACCTTCCTTTTGAAACAAAATGTTAGAACACGAAACTTACAGAGAGTTTGGTCTACCAACTTAGAAAGTGTTGTGCGCTGAGTTGAGTTTGTAATTATTGTAGAAGAAGAATAATTGAGAAAATTGAGTGAATAATAGAGTAAAAATTGTGAGTTAACGATAAATAATGAAGTAATAAATCACTTTAACTATTAGTAAATCAACCACAAGTGAATTTTTTTAACCATCCAATCCAACTCACAACAATTTGAACAATGTGTACCATTGAATTCGGTCCAACCTTAATCTTATTGTTAACGGGTTAGATTGAAATTTTCTATTTTTTATGGGTTGAGTCTCGGGTTGGATGAGTAGCTTTTTTTTTTTCTGTTGACCCAACAGATTGATATATATATATATATATATATAGATATATATATATTTGCCTTTTGTTATTGTTTTTCTTTTACGATTATTAGGAGGTTTTGTCAATGTTTATAACTTATTATAAATATCATAAATATTTAACATTTAACATTAAGATACTTTAATTATTTGTTATGTGTTATGAAATAAATTTAATTAATTTACATTAATTAATTAATAATAATAATAACAACCCAATTATTCAATCAATGAACATTCCTACTACCAATTTTGAGTTAGACATAGCTTAGCTGTAATAGTCAACTCATTATTTTGCCTCTTAAATTGAACCTAAAATAATTTCAATAGATTTGCCAATGAGAAATCTCATCAAATTTGGAATCTTATCAAATAAGGATTTTTGACAAATTTTTGATAGGATAAATCAAATGAGGACATATTCAACTTTATCACAAAAATTTGTAGAAAGGTGAAATCCCAAAAACCATATATGGTTGATATCAAAGTAAAAAACAATCATTACATTCGTATCGAATTCCTTATCAAATTGGAGTCGAACTAAAAATTAAAAGAGTACAAAGAAAAATATAAAATTAAATTGTTATGATTGATCGTATAGATCTTATAACTCTATGTTAAACAACTTTAAACGTGAAACCTAAAAAATCAAGTCAATCGGTCGAGATCTTCTTTCTCTCGTGACACTTACCTCATGGGATGGGATAAATGGGCTTTGGCCCTAATTCATTAAAACTCTTCTTTAACAACCTAAACATAACTCATTCCCTATACCACATGCAATTAGGTATGCTAATGTATTAAAAAGAAACAAAACTCACCATAGACTTTAGAGACCGAATTAATAATATAGCTAATTCATTAAAAGTAAAATTCTTATGGTATATTCGCGCACCTGACTTATTTGTTTAAAACAAAATTATTTTTATTATTTTATTATCTTTTTCTTTTATTAATCAAATAAAATATCGACTTTTTTCTTTTTTAAAAAATAATTATTAATTTCGAATCACAGACTTGCGTGTACTGATTTTTTTCCAATACAATATACAAATTACAAACAATCATTTTTCGTAAAAGAAATATTATTTAATAACAATTTGCATTTTAAGGAAAATGAAAACACGAAATAAAATCGAGTTTCGAGACATTTTTTTTCGATAAAATAATTAAAAAATAGTAAAAAGAATTAATTTTTTAATGAGCCATTTTCGCACTGGTGGGCACCCACTGAAGGCAGTATTTCTATATCTCTTTCTCTCTCTTCCCTAGAATGCTTCGCCGTCGCAGATCATCGAAGAAAAAGCTGCTCTGATTTCTGTGGGAGAGAGAGAGAGAAAGAAGAGAGAAAAGAGAGAGGCTGAGCGATTAACTGGCCGCCGGAGCTCTGATTATGGCCGCATAGGCTCAGCAAGGGGCAGGCCCTGGCAGCGCAGGATTGCCTCGACTGCTGTAAGTGACTGATGCTCGGAGTACTTTGTGCTCGTCCTAAGCCTTGGATTCTCGTTTCCCTCTCCAATTTCATTCACGGCTCAGCCGTTTACCATCACCACCACCATCAAAGCCGGTTACTCGTTCAGAGTCCCATCCAATTCGATCGGCGACAGCGCCACCATTCCAGCGCCTGCAAGCTTGCGGGCGGTGGTGCTGCTTCGATATGGCACGCTATATTGCCCTCTGGTGCGGGAAGCAGTAGCAATCTCTGCCGTCCGACGATTCACTGCCACGAGCGCAAAGGAGAGGGATCTTGGAACGTCGCCTGGGACGCCCGCCCGGCTCGCTGGCTCCACCGTCCCGATTCGGCTTGGCTGCTGTTTGGCGTCTGTGCCTGTATTGCGCCGCTTGATTGGGTGGATGCAAGTCATGATGCTGTATCGTTAGATCAGAAGAAGGAAGTGTGTGAATCGAGCGGCCCTGGATTTAATCAAGACGATGAGAGCTCTGCTGATTACAGGGTGACAGGTATTGTGGAAAATTTGCGTGGCAATTTATCTTGATTTGTTGAGAATTCCGGTAGAGAAGCTATCGAAAATATCAATTCCATAAGTTCTGTTTAAATAAGGGTTTACCATTTATCTCTGTTCTATGTTGTTTTTATTCGTTGCTTTGATATGAGATGGATTGAAATGAACTGCTACAGGTGTGCTAGCGGATGGTCGGTGCCTGTTTAGGGCAATCGCTCATGGAGCTTGCTTGAGAAGTGGGGAAGAAGCTCCTGATGATGATCGTCAAAGAGAACTCGCTGATGAATTAAGGGCTATGGTAAGATTAGAATTCATGCATATCATCCATTTGTTGGTTAGTATTTTAGTTTCTATGTTGAACAACATGCGTAATATTCAAAACTACAGGTCGTGGATGAGCTCTTAAAGAGGCGGAAGGAAACAGAGTGGTAAGTTCATCTGATGCACATTACACGAATTTGATGTATTTGGTTGGATTAGAAAATGGGTGGTTGTGATTGAGATGATTGAAAATGCCTTTAGGTATATTGAAGGAGATTTTGATGCGTATGTGAAGAGAATTCAGCAACCTTTCGTGTGGGGTGGAGAACCTGAGTTACTTATGGCATCTCATGTATTGAAGTAAGTTTTTATTTATATTGCTAACCACAATTTTTTATTTATATTGCTAACCACAATTCTGTCTCACCTGAGTCTATATAAAAAATTTCTCCAAAACAAAAAAGAGGAAGTAAGAAACAAAGTGGTAACTCAAACACTTTGTAAGGGCATGATGAGTTTGATAAAGGAGCTAAGAGGGGAGGATGAGTTGAATCATAGTGGTCATTTGTCCAAAATTTAATATCCTACATGTTTCTTTTAACATCCAAATGTTGTAGGGTGTGTCTCATGAGATTAGTTAAAGTGCACCTAAACTGGTCTGGACACCCACTGTCGTAAAAAAATTGGCGCTACTTTGATGCATTTTACTTTGTGTTCTTATTGGTGTCAACTTTTGTTTCTTCTGATTTACTTATTTGTATAGATGTCTGCATTTTTTTCGAGCACTTGAGTGGTGAGAAAGAGAGGCTTTTACCTCTGAGGTTCTAGATCCTTAGTAGTAAGGGCTTGTTTGGTCAAGGGCAGTAACAAGTTGAGTTGTCAAGGTTGAGAACCTTAAGCTTGTATTTTGATCGAGAGTCTGTTTCAAATACATTTTCAAGTGTTTAATTTAAAACATAAGTAATTTTTTGTCTAGTGAGATTTGTTGAGGTGCATGTAAGCTGGTCTCGACACTCACGGATATAAAAAAATAAAGTCATTTTGTATAAATTTAGAGTGTTTGACAACGATTCAAAATAACTTTTGAAGTGCTGTTTAAAGAGTTTTTATCCAAAGAGTTTAAATAAAAACGAGTTTTTCGAAAAACACTTTTTAAGTTAATCCAAACCGACTCTGAATTTATGAACTGAGGTTTAAGTTTGTATATCACTTGAGATATGTATATAAAATTTAGAGTAAGGAAATCACCATCAGAATATATGCTCTACTTTTTAACCTTAGTAAAACAAGCGGAATCTGTGAGTCAAATATCCTCACTGTTATAATTTTTGAGAATAGTAGTTTTAAGTGAATCACTTTTCATAAATTAATCGTTCAATCTAACTATATTTTTGTGAGTGTGCTTGACGTGACCTTTCTAGTGGTTAAAACTTTTGCTTTTAACCAATATAATAAAAAACAATCGTGATATTTGGCTACCTGGCTAAAAGTATTTTCAGTTTAATAATCAGTACCTTTTTTAAAAAAACAATTAAATTGGATTTGACATTTACTTTTAGGATAGTGGAGAATGTTTTTAAAGCTATTTATCCCTAAATATTTATAAAAGTTATTTAATTCAAAAGCACTACTCTCAAAAGTTATCTGTTACTTTTAGCCATATAACCAAACTTACTCTTATCTGTTTTATAACTTTCCAAAAATTCTTTCAACTATTAGAACAAAACATAATAAGAAGTTTAATAGGGATTTTAATCAGGTAGGTTATTTCAAGAGTCATAACACACACTCTAACACGTGTCTGTTCCAGCACAAGGGGTTAAACTCTCCAAGTACTGACATTTGTAGTTTTACATTCATAGGTAGCTTTTTGTTTAGGCAGCTTTGTATTGCATGACATACTGCATGGTTCTTTTGTCTTGATGTGTGACAGAAAGCAATTGTAATTGAATATTGAATTTGAATTTTAAGTTGATTTAGGCCTTGTTTGACAATTATTTTGATTTTGAAAACTGTGAATTTCCTTACACTGGTTTTATGCTTGTCTTTCTTAACAAAAGTAAGTTTTTGTAAAAAGTTACATCTTTTTGTCTAGTTTTTAAAACTTGTCAATGATTTTGTAAAGATGGTTAGAAAGGAGGTAAATAACATAACAAAAAACCGAAATGGTTGTCTAAGGGGCCTTAGTTACTACACTTTTTTTTGCACTTTATTGAACATTTTGTTGGTTGGAAGTAATGTTTATAAGTTTAATATTCAAAAACAAAAAACAAAAATGGAAATGGCTATCGAATAGACTTTTGTAACTAAACTTTTTGTTTTTTCATGAACACTTTGTACCAAAACCTCACATGTGAAAGCTGTATTTATAAGTCTAATATTCAAAAGCAAAAAACAAAAACCGAAATGGTTGTCAAATAGGATTTAGTTACTAAACTTTTTGCATTTTCTTTGAACACTTTGCACTTGGCAGGACTCCAATATCAGTATTCATGAGAGAGAGAAGCTCAGATGGTCTGATAAACATAGCCAAATATGGTCAAGAGTATCAGAAGGGTGAAGAAAGTCCTATCAACGTGCTGTTCCATGGGTATGGTCATTATGACATTCTGGAGACTCCGTCAGACAAAGTTTCACTGAAACTAAGCATGTAGAAATTCAAAATGGCTTTTAATCTGGGGTTGGACAGATTAAAGTCATTCACATTAGGATTAGACAACTTTCTCCAAAAGTTGAATAAAACTGCATTAATTTTAATAATCGGCACCAACAACCCCATTTCAAGCGATTGGCTTGTAAAAGTTTTGTAGGTAATTGATTTTCTGTTATGCTTTTACATTTTCAAATCGTGTGTGAACTACGACTTGATAATGCCATCTAGGTGTTTTGGTGCATTGCTTTCCTTAATTCCATTGATGAATTTTCTTTTGATGATACAATGATGAATTTCTGCCATTTTGAGAGGAATGGTTTCAATACGTGCTGTGTTCTTGTACTGATGAAAACATGTCCACAGGCTTATAGTAATAACCCTGGAGATTTCAGAGATTGATCACTGATTTGCGTAAACCGCAAGTACTCCTCACGACTCATCCAAACGATGCAGCCTAAATTTGAATTGTTCAGGTTTGTCGATATCTCCTTCGAATCTGAGTACTATCAAGGAATTTAACATATTTTTCTCTCAGAGAACTGATAGAATAGAACAGTGATTAAGCAGTGAACATTACCTGTTAATGATGACTTATTTTAAATTTTTTTTAGTAATATGATTGCAGGAAGATCGAATTTACTCCTAGTATTTATTTTTGGAATTAGATTATTTTTTTTCCTATCCAAAATCACAAGATAAAAATGTTGATTTCAATATCTTCGATGGACGTCAACATTATTGAGTGTCCAAACATCGATGTTTACTTCTCTTCCTTACCTTACGTCTTAAAACTTCTTTCCCGGTTCAAACAGGAGAAGTATGCCATGCTAATGTGCCTTGTAATTAAAGTCCAGAAATACTAAAATCCCTCCAAGGAAGTGATGGAAGATAGTTCTAATTTTCAAATCTACAAGTTATCAATTTAAAACTCAATTTATGAAAAATATCCCGGATTGATCTAATGGTAAAAAGGGAGACATAATCTCAATAACCAACTAAGAATACAATTAGAGTTAAATTAAAAGTAATTAATGTGACACCAAAATGTGAGATTAATCAAGGAGTGCGTAAACTGTTCGGACGAGAAAAATATGCAATTAGGGTTAAATTAGAAGTTTAGTTTTCTTGAACTTTGAAATTAGTGTTTATATGGTTTATAGACTTTCAAAAGACATTAAAAAACCTTTATAACTAATAGATCATTAGATATAATTTGCATTTTTTTCTAATGGAAATCTTAACTTTCTAGTCTAGAAAGTTGGTAAATTTGTTTAAAAGTTCAAGACTAATTTTTAATTTTGCAAGTATGGAGACAAAATGGATTCAAATCTTAAAAAGTTAATTAATTAACTTTGAATTTAACCTAAATTTAAAGAGATCAACTGATTTACTAGATATAATTTGGTCACTTGTTCCTAGGATCCCTTATTCATTGCTTTGGCCATCTACTTAGGTTTTAAGATATGACTATTAATACAAAATACAAAATTGTTAGAAATAGCTCTAAAATTTTCTATCTTTCACAACTAGCATCATTTTAGAAATTCGTTGAAATAGTTTTTCTTAGTTCTTCTCGACCGAGATCGACTACTCGGATTTGAATATAAAAATTAACATTTTTATTCTAAATCCAAATTATCGATTCGTTTAGATTTTTTAGTGGAATCATGACCAGGATGAAGATCAAGATGCCTTCAGAATTTCATTTTCTTCACGATGTGGGTTGAGCGCCTTGGGACAGAATTTTTTATTTACTACCTAAATCTGTTTAACTGTTTTTTTTTTTGTTTCAAGAAACCAAGGAGGTTATTTTAGAAAAATAAATAAATAGATAAATTCAAGGTGAAAATTAGGAGAAATTATTGTAAAGGCCAAAACTGCTAAAAATATTTACAAAATATATAAAAATTTTAGATTCTATCAATGACAGACATCGATAGATTTCTATCAGTGTTTATCAGTACATCGACGTTGATAGTTTTCTATCATTTTCTATCGGTGCATTAATAGAAACTGAGTGTCTATGAGTATCTTTCATTGATAAAATCTGAAAAATATTAAAGTAAGTTGCGAATTAATAAATTTTTATTGATTCTTTGTAAAAAATAAATAAACAAACAAATAAATAAAAATTCTATCAGTGATAGAAACTGATAGAAGTCTTTCATTGATATTATTAGTGATAAAAACTGATATAAGTCTAACATTCATAGAGGTCAATAAAAGTCTATTAGTATTTTTTTTTTTACTATTTCTACACATAGTTTGACATTTTTTCTATATGTGAAAATTTATCTTAAAAGTATAATTTACCAAATAATTTTTTCTATCATTTAAAAAATACTTGTAATGGATTCGTAAATAGATGTATCAATTCGATGTGTAAATATCTCCATTTGAACAAACATGTCCCATGTTATGAAATTGGCAAATAAACAAAGTACAAAAATGTAAAATAGAAGAGAATTAACACAAAAATTTACGTAAAGTCACTAACATAGTTAGCTACATCCACAAGTTATAAAGTGAGAGTAATTTTGTTGGAGAGAATATTCTAGAATACATTATAGAGGCACCTCTAGGATTAAACTGTTTATACGGTGCGCTTCTCTAAAACCTACGCTAAAAAACGTAACGATGTAAATATGAAAAATATGTAAATAACGTTCGAAGCACCAAATAACAAATTTAAGGTATTCTAACACAACATCAATTGTACTTACTGAACTTAAAAGACACTTACATTTGAATTGTCGCATTCTATCAACGTATGTCAATATAACTTAAAATGCATTTACATTCAAATAGCGTGTCAATCAACGAAAGGGTAAAATTGACATTTACTAATAAAGTATGGTGAAGAAAAATAAAGATTCTCTCCTCATAATTCCTTTTATCTATGATATATTATGATATTTAAAAATTTCCATATAACTTTTATAATCTTTTAGATGGAATCATATATGTATTGCCATATTTTTTACCCAATATACTCAAATGGATGAATGCACCTAAATTCGATGTATAACTACTTTCATTTGAACAAACACGTTCTATCATCAATTTTACCTATTCGACATAGAAGACACTAACATTCAAACTATCATGTCCTATGCTCCTATCAATGAAGCACACTATAGTTTAAAAAATACTTACATTCTAATAGTCGTATCTCATCAATTAAAAGGTAAAATAGTCCTTTACAATTATTTTATAAACACGGATAGAATATGAAATTTTATTATATTTTATAAATATTTATGCAGATTTACACTATAAATAATTTTCATTAATTTTTTCTTTTTGATTTTTTTTTTTTTTAATTTTGCAAGTTGCAAGTCTCAATTAAGTGGTCAATGAAAGTTGAGTTGTTGAGAATAATCCAAAATAGATTTCAATTCCTTCAACTTTTTCTAATATTCTTTAATCAGTCAAACCACTCTTATTTATTATTAAATTTTTAATGTTTCTTTCAAGGAATTTTCGAAAAGTCTCCCCTCTAATTTTAAAAAGGAAAAAAAAAAAGAAAAAGAAAAAAAAAAAAAGATATTTTAGTACTACTTATCGTCTTATCCATCACATTATTACTTACTGTATAAAATTAAATGGAGAAAAAGAGAGACTAATTTGACTCTAAATTTGTCATTTTCTATCCATAAATAGTTTTATTGTTACATTTGAAATTTTAAAAATGTTAGCAAATTTAATTTTTAAACCCTCACTCGAAGCCTTCAATGAATCTGTGAAAAACGTAGGTATTAACATATGAAATTGGTAAAATGCTTAGAAAAAATTACAGTAGAGCTATCTTTTTTTAGTTGAATATGATGAACTTTAAAAAACCAAAAACATCATTAACAAATTGATAAACGTGTAAAGTTTTTGTTTTTAAAAAACTGGAAACATTTTTAAAAATAAAAAACTAAGGGGGTGTTTGGGGTAAGGAGTGAGTTATTATAGTCCTAGGTTATTGTGGTTGAGTTATAATAGTTTGTGTTTGGAGGGTAGATTATTTTAGTTTGAGTTACAATAGTATGTGTTTGTGGTGTAGATTATTTTAGTTTGAGAAAAAAATAGTAAACACTGTAGCAAATAATAAAAAAAATGATGAATGTTAAATAGTAAAAACTGTAGCAAATAGTAAATACTGTAGCAAATTGAGGATTTTGAAATAGTGTTTACTGTAGTTAATTGAGATTTTTAAATAGTATTTACTGTAGTAGAGAGAGTTATTATAGTTCGGCATAACCTTTGCCCCAAACATCCCCTAAAGAGTTATCGAATTGAGTATTATTATTATTATTTTTTATGGTGGACTAGAATCTCTCCCACACTATTCTTATCACTATTTTTTTTAATGTGTGAGGGTGAAGAAATATATCGAACCTCTAACCTCCAAGTTGAAGGAGAAATATCATTCATATCACTCCGTCTTTAACATAACATTATTTAGTATATTTAGCAAATTCAACTTTTACAGTTAAGGAGTTTTAATTGCTACATCATTTACCGTTGGTTCATTAACGGTAAAATGGAGTTTAGGGTCCTTTTGCGAATATTTCTCGAATTTTAAAGACTAGAAAAATGCATTTTCAATTTTAGGGACCAAAAGTACATTTTGCATAAAAACTCTATCATTCCTTTTTAAAACGGACATATCTCAACCATAAATTGACATATATACTCGTTAACGTTCCTACAAATATTGAGTTTTTAAGATTGTATATTTATTAGTTTCTGTTTTTTTTTTGTTTTTTTTTTATTTTTATAAATACGTAATATACAAATGAAATTTAAGGGTATCTATCATAGACATCTTTTGTTAGAGCCAGCGAATTCCTTGTAGATGATATTATTTGAATTATTATAATGGGTAGCAATTACAGAGATAATAATCAAGTGTACAACAATATTTTGAATAAATTTCAAATATAACAGAGTTTATTAGCGTTAAACTTCTATATCACTGATAGATTTTTATGATCTATTAGTGATAAACTTATATAATTGATAGATTCTGACAGATTTTGTTATATTTACAATTTTTTTTTTATAAAATGTTGCTATATATACCAACATTGAATCTAATTATCATATTTGTAACTGTCTCAATATTGTTTATTTTGGGCATAAGCCATCATGACACACCACTTTCTTTTTCCTTTTTTTTTGTTGGTTTAACATACAACGTCTCATACCAATGAAAATAGTTGTCTTTATTTACTCGGTTTTTTTTTCTCTTTTTCTAAATATCCAACTTGTGTGAAATTTTAGTCGCATTCACCGGTTCTCCCTCTAAACAAAGCATAGCATACCGATCCTCCTCTCAAATACTCATCTTCTCGGCCACCATCAAGTTATGATCATCCAAACTCACTTCTTTTCTCTTTGTTTAACACCCGAAAGTGATTTTCGATAAAGCTAAATTAAGAGATAACAAACCCTTTTACAACCATATGATATTTATGCCATTTTAAAGTGGTTTTGTTTTTAATTATTTCACCAAATCAAACAGATTTAAATGAGGCCTCGATCATTATTTTATAATAATTTAACCTGTTTTTGTTCTTCTCAAAGTTCTCATCTCAAGCATATTCAAATATACTCTAATACATTTATAATAAAATATTTAAAAATAAAGAAAAATAATGACATGCAAAAAGAGAATGAAAAGTACTACAAAAAAAAGTTTGTAACTTTCCCAAAGAGTTATATGCCTACTTTTGCACATCTTGTCATTGTTTACAAGATGAAGAGTGGCCCTATTTAGTAGTGAGCTATCTGTGCTATCTTGTCATATTTTAGACGAAAGAGGTTTTTGTTGGTACAAATTGAGAGTAGTAAGATTCGAACCACAAATCTCCTGATCTTTAGCATATACCGATTATATCAATTTATCTAAGTTCTTGGTGGCAAAGTCAAGAGAGTTAAGAATCAATTGTTTTAAAGTTTCATTCGTGGATTTAATAAAAATCTCTGAAAATAATATGTTTGTGTTTTGTTATAAGATTTTTATAGAAAAATTATTATAAACGACAAAACTGATAAACCTTTTTACGAAAATAGCAAAATTTTAGATTCTATTAAACATTTTATATATATTTTGTAAATATTATTAGGATCAATTAGATTTTATGTAATATGTTTGATTATAAACAATAATACAAGTTAAGATGAAGTATATATA
>JBBPDJ010000002.1:911631-924497 GCA_037974625.1 Cucumis cinereus | reverse complement strand
TATATATAAAAGAAGATTTAGGAAACCTTACTTTTGGAAGGGTATCAAATACCCTTAAATTTGGGTAGAATAGAATCAAATAAACCTTTTGAAAGTGAATATAAAGAAAGTATGAAAATGACTTTATCTATACTCTTATCTTATTAATTTTGTACTAATTGATGTAGCCTTTATATCTCTTTGCTATTTTCATCTTCATTCCCCTTAAGATCACAAAAGTTAAAGAGTGAGAAATGGAAACCAAAGCACCGATAATCTCTGGGGATACAACGGCAAAAGAGAATGGCAATGCTCACGTCCAATTGACGGTAGAGCTAGATGCTGGAGCTCTATTTGTGCTTAAATCTCGAGGTTAGTGTTGTCTTTTACTACTTCTTTCGTTTTCGTTGTGTGAGGAGTAAGTACGTACCATACTCCTTTTGTTCACTTTGGAAGTTTTTCAATCTACATAAATTTTTATGTCGGTAAATTCTACATTATTTTCAATAAACATTAATAGTATGAAAATTTTAATGAAGATACTAACAATGCTACCAAATTCAAACCTCAAGGGTGTAACTTGTAGTGATGGAGAATCATACCTCCACACCTCCAACCTTTAAGGGACCATGTCAACTCACTTTAGTTGACATTGTTAATTGAAAATATGTCATTTGTAAAATCAATCAATTAAAATACTTTGGTTTGTCTCAAAGTAACTTTTAAAATAATATTATTTAAAATGTTATAGCACTAATAACTGTATTAGATAAATAAAGAAAATTAAGTTCAACAGTAATTTTGATCATAACTAGTGAATACATTTAATTAGCATGACAATAATTGTCAATTAATCTATTTTATATTCACAACCTAAATACTCATTTAACAAACTCGAATTTTACCATTCTAGCCTTATAACAACCATTCAAATTTGTGATCAGAAAAAACCTCTCACATTTACGTTAGAAATTAAGCAGAAAAATAAAAGAGAACTTTTTTTAAAAAAAAAATTATAAAACTGGAAACACAAAAATTAACTTAAAAAGAATTTCAAACCGAAGAAAAAACCAAAAATTAGAAAAATTTACTGTGTAAAACTTTACAATCACACATAATAATTCTCTTCTAACGCCAATTACAATAACACTCTCTCAAGACTTTTGACTACTTACACTTTTTTATCACTATAAAAAAATTAATGAGAGTTAGCACACCAAACTTAAAATATTTCTAATTGGGACAACTTGAAACTAGAGGTATATGTTCCTTTTGTAGTCGTTTCAGTGGAAAAACTGCATTTCTAACATTTTGCATAAGAACTCAACAACTTACGAAACAAAAAACCCGTTAATATTATATATTTGATTTCTTTAGAATTAGAGAATTCAAATTTTTGTATGAGTAGTTATTAATAGTTGAATGATATTGGATGATAGGATCATGGTGGCATTGTGGGTATCACTTGACAACATCAATAGTTGCTCCATCACTATTAAGTCTTCCTTTTGCATTCAGACTCCTTGGTTGGGTTGGTGGAATTATGTGTCTTCTTTTCTGTGGTGTTGTCACTTTCTATGCCTACCATCTCTTATCTCTTGTTTTAGAGCACCATGCTCTACGTGGTTCTCGTTTACTTCGGTTTCGAGATATGGCTACAAATATTCTCGGTACGTCATTTTTTGTTTTTATTAATTTTGTGCAATGAAATAATTAAAAAATTGTCAAAGTGATAGTTTGATGGTAAATATTGATATGTACTTGAAGTTGGAGGTTCAAAATAGTACTTGTTGTACTAAAAAACAATGACTCGGAAAAAGTTGGTGTACAAAAAGTAAAATCAGATAGATACTTGTGAGATTTGGATGGAACAAAATTATTTATTTTACAGAAATGTTAAATTACAAAGTTAGTATTTTATCTTTTCTAGTTTGGTGTATGTCTTAGTCGTTGAAAATTTAAATATATTTAATACATTTTTGAACTTTCAATTTTTTACCTAATACTTTTAAAAAATGTACCCAAAATCTTATAAAGAAGAAAATTTATTTTAGGTTTTAAAAATTGTGATCAAAATTGTCACGTAATACGATTAAAATAGACATTCTTAAATTACAAAAACGAGATGTATAAAAACTGAAAATAGAACTAACATCCAAAATAAATATTTTGAAAATATATAAATGAAATTAGTGTATAAAACCTTTTTGCATTTTTTTTTTTTAATTTGCAAAACGTTTTCAAAATTTAAAATTGAAAATAGCAAAAGTCACTTTTTAAAATGAAAACACTGGAACTTTTTTTCTTCGTTTCAATTAAGTACAGAAGATACTATCACATAGGTATGTTTCTTAATTTTGAAAAGTACAACTTTACTTAATTTGGATTAGTGCATAATAATATACATAAAAGAAATTACAAAAATATATAATTATTAAAATAAAATATTAATTAAAAAAAAAAAAAGTCAAAATGAGAATATAGCTCAATTGAACCTTGGATTTGTTAGCCATAAGAGATTCTATAGTTCGATTACAACTGCCTATTTTACTTTTAAGGAAAAAAGAATAAAATAAAGAAAAACCAATCAATTATTATTGTGAGAGTGGCAGGACCTAAATGGGCCATCTTCTATGTGGGCCCAATTCAATTTGGAGTATGCTATGGTTCGGTTGTGGCTGGAATTCTTATAGGTGGTCAAAACCTCAAGGTCAGACTCTTTCCTTTTTATATTACCAAATTTGGAGTTATGAAATTCAATTCAAATATATCCCACATAAAACGACTTCGATGCGAAATTTAAAAGATTACCGCCACGTTTATCCACTTGTAAATGTCATAAATCAATAATAATTTGAAAAAATATGTCTTGTTTAATTATGTTTGATGTTTTATATATATTTTATAATTGCAATAAAACGTGAAATTCACTTTAAATTTTGTAATCAAAGAAGATAGTTGAGGAATCGAAGTTGCTCGATCTACTTGTCTTTGAAATTTATGTTGTACCCATTAATAAATATCGTTACTGTTATTGTTATTATTATAGATATTGTTACTGCGGATTTAGCCATAACTGTAACGTTAACGATAATAGTAAGAATAACCATAAATGTGACAAAATTATACTTAACGATAACGGTAACAATAATAGTAAATGTGACAAATTCATAATTAAGTTAACAAGATCAAAAGCAATCAAAATACATTTTCAATTTTAATTCATTACGATTGATTCATCAATAGAACTTTATTACTCTTACGCCATTTTTCATTACGATTTGTTAAATGTGACCTAAGTATAAAATATGAGATGATATTTATAACAACATATTTGACTTGCTTGACATTACTTTTTTTAGTATTTGAAACGTTATTCTAAACACATCATTATTTATGCGATGATTACGAGTTTGAATGAAACTAAACCACACCTTTGTTTTTTGCAGTATATTTATGTGCTGTGCAATCCAGAAGGGGGAATGCAACTCTACCAATTCATAATAATATTTGGAGGATTAATGTTGATTTTAGCACAAATTCCATCTTTTCATTCTCTAAGACATATCAACCTCATCTCTCTCACTCTATCCCTTGCTTATAGTGCTACTGTAACTGCTGCTTCTTTAAAACTAGGTAAAAAGAAGAAGGTTATACATGTACTTTCACACTAATTTTCTTCTTAAGTTTATAAAATTACCTTTAAACCCTTCCATTCTCATGACAGGGCTTTCCAAGAATGCCCCTCCAAGAGACTACTCTGTTAAAGGGTCGCCAGTCAGCCAGTTATTTAATGCCTTCAATGGCATTTCAGTAATTGCAACTGCCTATGCATGTGGAATGCTTCCCGAAATACAGGTATAAATCCTTATAACTTTGCTTTTGATTTCACTCGAAGAAACTCGTACTAATACTCACTTGTATACCCATGATCATCTTCTTATTTAACGGATGTTGGACTTTGGTCACATCCTCAATAATCCTCTCTTTGAACAAAGGACTATCAAGCCTCCTTTTAAATAGTATCCATTTGTCTAACTCTTATCTAGGTTAACTCCTCTTCACCAGAGTATCACCATAGTACACCACCTAACCAAGAGTTCAACCACTTGTTGGAAAAGAACATCCCACTTCTATTGTAGGCCTTAATCAACACATACTGCATAGATAAATGTAGAACTTGCTATTATAAATAATCTTTATAAGTTTAATTTTTAAAACTTAAATGATTATCCAACCGAGCATAAATAATTAAGTTGATTGAGTGTAAACTTTATCGACCTCTCAACTAAAATTGAATGGAATGATGCACATATGCAGGCAACTTTAGTAGCTCCGCTGAAAGGAAAGATGTTCAAAGGGCTATGCCTTTGTTATGTAGTGATAGCAACCACCTTTTTGAGCGTAGGAATTTCTGCATATTGGACTTTTGGAAATGAGGCAATGGGAACGGTTCTTACTAATTTCATGTCACAAAATTATTTGCCCTCTTGGCTTATCATCATCACCAATGCCTTTTGCCTCACGCAAGTCTCTGCTGTCGCTGGTGTAAGATCCTATTTTCTCATTCCTCTTTTTTTCATACTTTTTTTTTTCAAATTTCAATATTGTGTAATTTAACTGAGTCTAATATGTGTCTTAACTTTAATAAGTATATTTGGAAAATTTTCAAAATCAACTAATCTGTTGGATTTAAAATAAAAATTTATGTCTAATAAAATCTTAAAGTCTACTTAGTGAGTAATTCATTTTTGTTTTGTGTTTTTCATATTAATGGGATTCAATTTTTAAAGTTGTTTTCAAATACTATGATCCAAATATTGCTCATTTCTTCTAGAATC
Organism: Cucumis cinereus; assembly: GCA_037974625.1. Taxonomy (NCBI): domain Eukaryota; kingdom Viridiplantae; phylum Streptophyta; class Magnoliopsida; order Cucurbitales; family Cucurbitaceae; genus Cucumis; species Cucumis cinereus. The sequence continues at coordinate 919,677 of JBBPDJ010000002.1, read as the reverse complement.
GTTCATAAATACCATATATTATTGGTATTTGATTGTTTATTTGTGTAGACTTATTTACAACCCACGAACGAAGCATTTGAGAAGACATTTGCAGATCCAAACAAAAATCAATTTTCGATGCGAAACATTATACCAAGGTTAATATCACGTTCGTTATCGGTGGTGATAGCAACTATAGTTGGAGCCATGTTGCCTTTCTTTGGGGATTTAATGGCACTAATTGGAGCATTGGGATTCATTCCTCTCGACTTCATTATGCCAATGATTTTCTACAATGCTACTTTCAAGCCTTCTAAGCGTAGCTTTATTTATTGGATAAACACTTTGATTATCGCAATTTCATCAGTTTTGGCTATAATTGGTGGTGTTGCTTCCATTCGACAAATCGTTTTGGATGCTAAAGAATATCGTTTGTTTGCCAATGTGTAAAAGCCAAATGATGCTAACCCAAGTGTTAGAGTGTCAAAGTACTTTTAATACAGTATGAAGCTATAGTGTGTGTTGTTATCAAGATTGGATTTTTAGTTCAACTAATAAGTAACAGCTATAGATACTGTTTTGTTCCATTGTTTGACTTTGAAGCTGGTGTTTACTAAATCCTTGAAACTTCAAATAGAAATGTAATAAGTTTTTAATTTTTCAATATTATATCGATTGTGTTTTTTAGTTCAACAATGTGCGAGCGATGAATTTTAAGTGGTGTTTGACTTCTCAATTGAAATATGATCCTACGTAAAAAAAATTTTAGATTGTACATCGTGAATCTTTAAATTTTAAATTTTGTACTCAATATAATAATTAATACTTAATTTCATACCTAGTGAATTTTTGGTTAAAAATGAACTTTTGATCGATAATGTTATGTTCAATAACTATTCTGTTTTTTTTTTTTTTATAAAAAAATTATGCTTGTAAATTTGACTAAGAATTGAAATGTTTACATAGAAAAATAAAAATCATGGTAAAAATGTGAGACAATAAATAAAGTTTAAAAAAAAACTAAATGATTATTAAGGTCTCGGTCTCGTTTGGTAACTGTTTTGTTTATTGTTTTGAAAATTAACATTAGTTTATCTTAATTTCTTAAAATATACTGTATCTACCTTAAGTACATGGGTTGAATTGAGCCAAACTTTTAAAGTGATCTTTTTATACTTTTCAAATTTTAACTTGATTTTTGAAAATAGAAGTGAAAAATAGATACTGAAACAAGAAATTAGAGATGGAATAAATGATAAGTTTAATTTTTAAAAACAAAAAAATAAAAACTAAATGGTTACCAAAACCCGATAAATCAACAAAAAGACCAAACATTTTCATGTGGAAGTAACAATTTAATCATTAAATTTTAGTTTGCAACCATTTAGCTATTATATTTTCCGATTTATAACAATTTAGCACAATTTAAAATTTTCATAATTGATTATTTGATTCATCAATTTTGGGCATGAGGTAGACTTTATCAGATTTTATTGTGATTTGAACTTTAAACACTTCTTAAATTTATTTATTAAACAATAACCCTAAAGTTTAAAGTCTAAATCTTCATAATTTTGTTTTTGAAATCATTTAAAAGGCCCTCACTTATATTATATTATAATATATATATATATTAATTGAGCATTGGAAGTAAATCCAAAGTAGGTTCACTCTCATAGCGTTGACAATTACAAACCACCTTTTTATTTTTCTCTAAATCAGTCATGTGGCTTTTATTTTATTTACTTTCTTTATAATTAAATTTTTATCGACACTTTTACATATATAGTAGCAAAAATTATAAAACATACAAAATATGCAAAATATTACGAATAATATTTGTATATATAATATGAATGATATACATGTTAATTTCTTTTAAAATTCATCAAATGTTTATTAATTAATTTAATTTAATTATTTTTTTCGTTATTTTTTAAATGTGGTTTTGAATTTTCTTTTCTACGTATCTTTGAAGGAATCTTCCAAAAGTCTCACTCAAAATGATTATTGGAAAAAAAATGAAGCATTCCTGTAACATCCAACTATTAAAATATCATGTCAATTTTCCACCCCCATTTCTCTACATATACATCTATATCAATGTCAATATCAATAATTGAAAATTCAAATTTTAATTTCACAAATATAATTAACATTTTTTTCTAGAATCTAATTTGTATTAATGATTAAGTTACTTGTACTTTTATTGATATTTTTATTTAGCCTATGTCAATGAAATAAATGGAGCAAAATTTTAAAAAGAAAAATTTCAGTACTCATTTAAATACATTTATGCATTTTTATGGCTACTTATAAAATACAAGACGTAAGAGATTCCGACTTTATATATTTTTGGATAATATACGTGTGGAGGATCGAACCTCTAACCTTAAAATTGATAATACAAATTTATGTCAATTGAATAATAGTTATGATGACGGATTTGATATTTGAAACATTCTAATTTATAGCCTACCTAACATTTGATGTTTGCTATAAATTTAATTAATGCATTATTTAATTTAACAGCGTTTATTATTCTCACCCACCTCTCCATTCTACAACCTTGTCGAAGTGTCAACGAGTTTTTAGTCTTGAGGATATTAGGCACTTTTTATTTAAATTTTTAATTTCAATATTTGACTCTTTTTAATTAGTTCAATTATTTTTATTCCAATCTTTATAAGCGGAAAAATAAAGTTTTAATATATTAGATAAGCAAAGATAGTTACAATAGGTATATATTCGAGAACAATTATCTTCATTAGTATAAAACGACGTTTTCACCCAGATATAAGTGCAAAATTCAGTCGTATTTTAAACAATAGTCCCTTATTACAAACCACCATTGAAGCTCTTTTTATATAGACGCCTATTGATCTAGCTCTTATATGCTATGAGTGTGACTAACTACGTAAACAGATAATAACCTATCTCTATCCATTTCTAAGCAATAGTAAAATTAAAAAAAAAACATAGCTAAAATAAATTAGAGAGAAACAAATTTAAATAAAATTGTTATCTTGGACTTTTGACCTAAATAAAAGTTAAAGTAAGACGATATTAAACTCTAGCTCAAAGAGTTCATGAGCTATGCGACTAAAAAATACAATTCCATGTCTCATTAACTACATATACCTATCTCACAATTAAACAACTTTCCGTCTCTAACCTTAACTACTTTATTTCTTTTGCCAAATACTTATGGAAAGCGCTTTAACTCAATTTGAGCAGATTTTTTTTTTCTTTTGAAACAGAAAAATAAAATAATATCCGACATATGAAAGTAGAATGGTACAAATTAAATCATTAAAATATATATATATATATATATATATAAATTTCCCCCATATTTTTGACATACTTTTCCACATTATTAATGAGTTGTGGGACTGTTTTGTTGGAAGTAGGAATAGCTTCTCTACCTTATTATTATTATATATGACACATCCGCACTTTTTTTAAACACTAACTAAAAACACAAAGAGAGGAAAAAAAAAATATGGGAATTTTGGCTCCAATCTCCGGCGATGAAGCGGCGGCAGACAAAGAGAAAGGCGGCACCCTCGTCCAGTCCACGGCGGAGCTCGACGCCGGAGCTCTCTTTGTGCTTAAATCCCGAGGTTGGTGTTTGTTTATGTTGCTTCTTTACTGTACGAATGAAGTTTCTTACTTGATAAATCACACATGTAAGTACTCAAACTAAATTCAACATTTAATTTTACAATTTTAAATGCAATTTCATTCTATTAAATTTGATTTTGATTCAAAAACAATTTTTAAAATGATTTTTACAAATGGCAAAAATTTAGAATCACTTCCATTGTTTAGGATTTTTTTGGTTATTTTGTTTTTCTTTTTTTGTGGTGATTGGATAATTGTTTGGAATTTTGGACTAAAAAAAAAAAAAGATCACCGCCGACATTAGTGACTTTTCTTTTGCTCTCTATTTACAATTGGAACTTGTATGGGAAGTCTTCGACAAGCTTTTAAGATCGTGTTGTTTTATCTAATACCCATTTGAATTTCATGAATTATATACCATACTAAAAAAATCATGGGAGTCGATGCCCAAGCTCTCCATGTGGCAGTATTTTTATTTTATTTTATTTTATTTTAATTTTAATTTTCTCTTAATATTTGTTGCTTTTGTTTTGTTTTATTTGTATTTTTATTTTTATTTTCATGGACTGAATTGTTATACTAAGCACAGAAACTAAATTATTATAAATCAAAATTAAAAAGTTTAAGGATTGAAAATAATTTTTAAGTGGTTGGTGTTGTTGAATGATAGGATCATGGTGGCATTGTGGATATCACTTGACAACATCAATAGTGGCTCCAGCACTTCTAAGCCTTCCATTTGCGTTTAGGCTGCTTGGTTGGATTGGTGGATCTATTTGCCTTCTTTTTGGTGGTGTGGTCACATTCTATGCCTACCTTCTCCTATCTCTTGTTTTAGAACAACATGCTATGCAAGGTTCTCGTCTACTTAGGTTTCGAGATATGGCTACATATATTCTCGGTATGTTAGTCTTTTTGTTTTCATTAACTTTACATGATTAAATACTTTTACGGATAAATTGTAAAATCATAACCCTAAAGTATGGACATGGATCAAAATGGAGATTTTAAAATTACGAAAAACTAAAATAAAATAAAAAGTAAACCAATGGAACTAATATTTAATTATTCTTTTTAAGAGGGAGAAAGACTTGGACTATTTTTCAAGGAAAAAATAGAGAAAATACTATATGTTTTCAAATTTTGAAAAAGGTTTCCAAATTAAGTTACAACGATAATGATTGAGCAGATAAAATATAATTACTATGGTTAAGATTGGTAGCTAACGTCACCAGTCACCAACGCAATTATTGAACTTAAAAGTTCCATTATTATTGTGAGAGTGGCAGGACCCAAATGGGCCATCTTCTATGTCGGCCCAATCCAATTTGGAGTTTGCTATGGTTCTGTTGTTGCTGGAATTCTTATTGGTGGTCAAAACCTCAAGGTCTGATTTTTTCCATTTTATATTCCCAAATTTCGTTTTTTTCAAATTCATTTTCATTCATACCAAATTTAGATATTTTCCATTCATTTTTCTTCATAAGAAAAATAAAAATACAAATAAAAATCTATTTTTTAATAAATATTTTTAACAATTTTGATATTTAAAATAATTTTCTTAAAAATATATTTCAAGAAAGATATATTTATTCGTTACTTAAAAATCATAAGTCTTTGGACGCTTGTTTAAATGAATTTAGATATTTGAAACGTCATTTCAAACATATGATCGTTATTTAAAACATGTTGTGGATGAAACTAAATCAGTTTTGTTTTGGACAGTATATTTATGTGCTATGCAATCCAGAAGGGAGAATGCAACTCTATCAATTCATAATAATATTTGGAGGATTAATGTTGATTTTAGCACAAATTCCATCTTTTCATTCTCTAAGACATATCAACCTCATCTCTCTCACTCTATCCCTTGCTTACAGTGCTACTGCAACTGCTGCTTCTTTAAAACTAGGTAAGAAGAAGAAGGTTATATATGTACTTTCACACTAATTTTCTTATTAAGTTTATAAAATTACCTTTAAAGCCTTCCATTCTCATGACAGGGTTTTCCAAGAATGCCCCTCCAAGAGACTACTCTCTTGAAGGGTCGCCAGTCAGCCAGTTATTTAATGCCTTCAATGGCATTTCGGTAATTGCAACTACCTACGCTTGTGGAATGCTTCCCGAAATACAGGTATAGTGATATGTTTGGAATACGTTTTTTAAAAAGACGAGATTCTTCGATAACTATTTAAAAATAGTCTTTAAAGTGAGTTTCTTGAAAAACATTTCTACGTTTAAGTCAATTCAAACGGGTCCTAAATCGTTCCACAAAATACTTCTAACATGCAATCAACAAAACTTGTTGATCATGTTGACCAAATTGAAATGGATGATCTATGCAGGCAACTCTAGTGGCTCCAGTAAAAGGGAAGATGTTTAAAGGGCTATGCCTTTGTTATACAGTGATAGCAGTGACGTTTTTGAGTGTAGGAATTTCTGGGTATTGGACTTTTGGAAACGAGTCTATGGGAACAGTTCTTTCTAATTTCATGTCACACGATAGTTTGCCCTCTTGGCTTCTCATCATCACTAATACCTTTTGTTTCTTGCAAGTCTCTGCTGTTGCAGGCGTAAGATCCTATAACTCTCACAAACTATTATCTTTTCTCTTCCCTACAAGTTGGTTTTGTTCATTAACTTTTAATTTCTCATTTCTTCTACAATTGTTAATAACTATCGTACATTAATCGTATTTGATTGTTAATTTGTGTAGACTTATTTACAACCCACAAATGAAGTCTTTGAGAAGATATTTGCAGATCCAAATAAAAATCAATTTTCAATACGCAACATTGTGCCAAGGTTAATATCACGTTCGTTATCGGTGGTGATAGCAATTATAATTGGAGCCATGTTGCCTTTCTTTGGGGATCTAATGGCATTAATTGGAGCATTGGGATTCATTCCTCTCGACTTCATTATGCCAATGATTTTCTACAATGCTACTTTCAAGCCTTCTAAGCGTAGCTTTATTTATTGGATAAACACTTTGATTGTCGCAATTTCATCAGTATTGGCTATAATTGGTGGTGTTGCTTCCATTCGACAAATCGTTTTAGATGCCAAAGAATATCGTTTGTTCGCGAATGTGTAAGCCAAATATTGTTAATGCAAATGTTCAATTTTTAGTACTTTTAATACAATGAAACGACAACGTATTTCTTCTTCTCAAGATTGAATTTCTATTTCAATTGAGTACAATATATATTGTTAAATTTTTTTTCTTATCATCTTTGAAACATGTGTTTCCTTTCAAATAAAAATATAATAAGTTATTTGATCTCCTACTCATTGAAAGTACTTTACAATTTTTAAAAAAAAAAATTAAAAAAGTTTTTAGTCCAAGTCACTAAATTTCACTTAAACTTTTGTTCCTTAGTACTCTCTTCAATAACTAATTTAGGCTAAATCTTGGTAGTTTTGTTTCTAAAATCTACCATAAATCTCACTCACTTATACCATAAATCTCTAATTTTCCTAATAGGTGTGACTTTGTTTATACCCTAAACCATTTTTTTTTGTCTATTTATATCAATATTTACCTGTCTTCCTTACAAATTAAAATAACTAGAACAATGCTAATTAAAAAATAATTTTAAAAACCTTGAAAAAGGTGAAGATATATACTTCCAAAACTGCCTGCCAGAGATGTCCACTTGAATTGACTGATAATTTTAAAATAGGATTTAGACACATTTTTCTTTGTTATTTTAGAAAATACAATAGTTATATTATATTAAAAAAAAAATTAAAATAGATGCATCTAACTAAACTCTTCTCCTATATTCCTCATATTTTCATTATACAAAAATAATTTTTTTAAAAAAAGTTACCGTTATTCTATTCAAACAAAAAACTTTAAATCATATCAACAAATAAATCAAACCACTTTGTTTCTTTCAAATCTTATTTAATTTAAGAAATAGAACCTAATTCAATTAGTACCTATATGTGTTAATTATAAAGTCGATAATTTGAATTTTTGCATTAAAAAATTCATTTAATTGGATATTGAAAGTTCAATTTATTGAGAACAAATCCAAAACAGGTTTCAATTCCTTATCAACTTTGAACTTTGCAGCCCACCGCAAAAGCACTTCCACAATGTACACGATTACGACCACTTTTTGTATTTTCTTTAAATCAGTCATGTGGTGTGGCTCTTACTTATTTATTTTATTTTTCTATTTTATTTTCTTCAATCGGTCATGTGGCTCTTATTTCTTTTTCTTACGTATATTTCAAGGAATCTTTGTACAGTCCCTCTCTTTTATTTTAAAATAAAAATAATTAAACAATGTAGAACTTCTATAACTTTTTATTATAAACAAAGCCTAAACGGTCACAACAAATGACATACGAATATGTTAGTAAAATTTGTAGTTCGAATTTTCTCGCTCGGTTGCCAGAATGTCATTAATTTAGAATTTCCACCAA
>JBBPDJ010000002.1:901508-911531 GCA_037974625.1 Cucumis cinereus | reverse complement strand
TATATATATCAATTTTCATTCATGATAAATAAATATTAATATATTCAAATACTTTAATTTTATAGATTTTGTTTAAATTAATAATTAAGTTGTTTTTGTGGAGACATGAGCTTAGTTCAGTGGTAATGTACATAATTTTTCATTTTAAATGTTCGATCTTCAATTTTGTCGTTGTACTAAAAATTTAATTAAACTATTTTTATTTTTAAATGAAACTATATTATATTGTTATTTAGTGTGTGCGATTTAATGAGATTATTGGATGATATTCATATATGTCCGACAGCTCTTTATAAACTAATATCAACCTTTTAATCTATAGATATCTAAACTTATAAACAGATATTTTAATATTTTATAGTAGCTGCCCTATTGCATTTAATACTTGCTATAGATTTAATTAATGTATTGTTTTAATTAAGAAATAACTTGTTTTTATTGTCTACTTTTTAATTATTATCAACGAGTCAATTTGTTAATGAGTTTGTAGTCCTATGGATATTATGAATCTTTTAATTAAATCTTTAATTTTAGTCTTTAAGAAAAAAAAAATTCAAAAACTTAAAAACAAATAAATAATTTTGACCGATTTATTATTGGTTTAGTTCTCAACTTTTAATATATTTTTTTTCTGTCTTCATAATTTCATTTTTATTTCTGCTTGGTTTAGAAGGGATCATTTTTATTAATTTTGAATTAAAATTGAGCCATTCTTCTTTAAACTGAATTGTGATATTTTTTTTCTGGACACTTTTCTAAATAAAAAATATATGCACTTCATAATAATTGATATTTTTTTTTAAACAACAAATATACATGCACTATAATAATATCTTAAAAAGTATATTTTTAATGATATGTATAAATATCATTGGTTCTCGGTTCGATTTTAATTGATTTTATTAATAAAAAATTAATCTAAATTAATACTTTTTAGTTTTTTCCAAATACGAATTAACATATTTGATTTTATATTTAAAAATCAAACCAAACTATTGAATCAATTTGAATTATTTCGAGTTTTTGAAGTTTTCGATTTTTTTAGTTTGGCTCCTACTTTTTATAATTTGGACAACAAAATAATACCGGACACATGATGGTTGAATTGTACAAACTAAAGCATTAAAAAACAAAAGAAAAAAGAAAAAGAAAATCAACTTTCCCAAAAAATTGTGCCATACCCTTTTCACATTGTGGCATTATTTAAGAAGAAAGTGAGTGGGATTTGTTTTGTTGGGAGTGGGAGTAGCTGCTAATTGCCATCTCCTACCTTATCATTAAACTAACTGAAAAGAAATGGGAACTTTGGCACCAGTCTCCGGCGGTGCAGCGGCGGCAGGCAAAGAGAACGGTGGCGCTCACGCCCAGTCCACGCCGGAGCTTGACGCCGGAGCTCTCTTTGTGCTTAAATCCCGAGGTTAGTGTTTGTTAATTACTTAATTAATTCTTTATAGTACGCCGATTTTTAATATCTATCTCTTAATTCCGTGGTTTAATTGTATTTAATTTCTAATTAGGCGGCCAAATTTTGTTTACGATTTGTCATATATTTTGTTTTTCGTTTTTCGATGATTGAAAAATTTGGAACTCGAAATTGTTGGGAGATGGAAGAGGATCGTGACAGAAAATTCTCTTCTATTCTCGATAAAAAAGAAAAAATTTAGATGCATTTAGTTATATTGTTCATGGAAAGATATTATCTAATTTGTATCAGAGTAAACTGGGTAAGGAATTAATTTTAGTCATGGTAATCACAAACTCCCAGACCAAACATGGGTGGAATTTACAAGTTTACCCTTCTTTTAACTCCTTGCCCAAACACCATTTTATGAGCTCAAACATTGACAAATAATTATTATTTTAAACAATTCAATAACATTCAAATTTCACATTTTAGAGTAAAATAACTAAAATAGAATAAAATCTAGCACCAACAAACTATGTGAAATTACCAATTTGGTCTTTGGGTAAAAAAATTGTTTTAAATAACAAAATTGCTGAAAATATTTGCAAATGTAACAAAATTTCATAGTCTATAAGTGATAGACACTAATATACATCTATCAATGTCGATTAACGTTTATCAATGATAAAGGATAAGAGTTTATCAACGTCTATCAACATTTTTTAATGATATTTTTTATATTTATAAATATTTGGTTCATTTTGTTATATTTGAAAACAACACAAAAAAACATGTGATATTGCTTCATTCTCTAGTTTGTTCTTTTTTTTTTTTTTTTTCTATGAGAAAAAACTTGAGTGCTCCCTCAGATGCACCTATATGTCGGTGCATTTTATGTATAGTCCAATAAAATGATGTTGTGTGGTGTGGTAAATCTTCATTCTTTCATTTTTTGTTAATTCAAATATATTAAACTTATTATGATAGGATCATGGTTGCATTGTGGATATCACTTGACAACATCAATAGTGGCTCCTGCACTTCTAAGCCTTCCATTTGCGTTGAGTATGCTTGGCTGGGTTGGTGGAATTATAAGCCTTCTTTTTTGTGGTTTCGTTACCTTCTATTCCTACAATCTCTTGTCTATCGTTTTAGAGCATCATGCTATGCAAGGTTCACGTCTACTTAGATTTCGAGATATGGCTACTTTTATTCTGGGTACGTTCTTATTTACGTTTTATTAGTTACTTTTATTTTACCATACACTATAAGAAAAAAAGTTCTCTCCCGATGCAAGAAACCACTGTTCGGAGTAAGGTGGTTCGGAGATAGGGTATCTCCCGATCCCTACACAGATGAATGCACACCCCGATGATTTTTTGTGTCGGAGACATACTTATTTCTTGTAGCGATAGTTTCTCTCCATATCAACTAACTCGAAAAAAGTTTATGGTATTCTAAAATTTATGTTTAAATATCATCGTGTACTTTTGACTTTAGTTCATTTTCGTACTATTGTAGCTAATAGGTTTATAGTTTTTTTAAAAAAAGATTGAAACTTTTGAAATCAATTATAATTTAATTAGTATTAAAATATAATTATGTAAATCTATTTTAAAATTCAAAATTTTGAAAATATGGTGATAAGAACATATAAGTTATTATGAATTTACATAAAATGGTTATAACAATAAATTGATTTATTTGTCAATTAAGACATGGTTTAAGGGTTTTAAAATGGTGGTTGTGAGATGGGCAGGACCCAAATGGGGCAGCTACTTTGTGGGGCCCATTCAATTTGGAGTGTGCTGTGGTGCTGTTGTTTCTGGAATTGTTATTGGTGGCCAAAACCTTAAGGTGAGAGTTTCCCATTATATATTACTCAATTTTGATATATTATTCTATTTTTTAATTATTATTATTGAGAGACAAATTCAATCACCATCACCACTTAATTTTGGACAATTTGAATATGATTACATATGACCCCCAACTATGAATTTTCAAACCACTTCATCAAATCTTTAAAGTTTTTTAGTCTAATAATCATACAATATAGTTTTGGAATAAAAGATAAATTAAAATATAACAATTATGTCCTAATTTATTTCATAATTTTTTAATTTGTATAGGCTATTCGTACTAGAAAAAAAATATATCTTTGAAATTTGCTAATAAAAGGATTGGAATTTATAGTCTAAGTTGGACTCAGAATGACATGTCAAATCATAAAAATATATTAAATAACATACTTATATACATAAAGTATATTTAACCCAACTTATTGATTCTTTGATTTTTTTAGAAATCAAATTTATAGTTATCGGTGATAAATAATTAAATTTATTTTTACTCATTCGTTTAAGTTTTTGAGTCATAATTTACGAACGATTATTCCAAACGTGTTATTACTTGTAGGTATCATTTTGTGATCTTATTTGTTTCTGGTTTAAATGAAATTAAAGCTTTTTTTTTTTTTTTTTTAATTTGGCAGTTTATTTACTTGCTATCAAATCCAGATGGGACAATGAAGTTGTACCAATTCATCATCATATTTGGAATGTTAATTCTAATTTTGGCTCAAGTTCCATCTTTTCACTCTTTAAGGCACATCAACCTTATCTCTCTCACTTTATCCCTTGCTTATAGTGCTTGTGTAACAGCTGCCTCTTTAAAATTAGGTAAAGGAAAAAAAGCAACAGAAGGTTATAAATGTAATTTCATAAGTGATTTTGTTATTAGTTTGTGGAAGTTAATTACATTTAAAGGCTTCCCTTGACAGGTTATTCCAAGAATGCCCCTGCAAGAAATTACTATGTCAAAGGGTCAGAGGTTAACCAGTTATTAAATGCCTTCAATGGCATTTCAATTATTGCTACCACGTATGCGTGTGGAATTCTTCCCGAAATACAGGTAAATTAGGTCAAATTATAAATTTAGTTTGTTTAACGTTTGTATTTAATGGATGTTGTAAAAAAAATTGTGATCGAATAGATTAAGAATATGAACTATCGACAATGATAATTCCTAAACAAATTAGTGTAGAAACTATGGACAATGATAGAAGAATTTTATTGGATAAAATAAGAGTTCCAAACTTTCTTTTATTCACAGGGGAATATCAATCAAACTCTTATAAGAAAAAAGAAATCTTTATTTTATCTCACACTTTGCTCGTGACTTGGTTGAGATTTTGTTTTGCGATGGTTTGGAAATAACCATGGATCTGTGTCTATATATAAGCTAGAGAAATAATTGAAGAATTTTGAAGATTATGTTACAATAAATTTGTGGAAAGTTTTGAATTGAATGTATGCGTTTGTGCAGGCAACTTTAGCAGCTCCATTGAAAGGGAAGATGTTCAAAGGGCTATGCCTTTGTTACACAGTGATAGCTGTTACATTTTTCAGTGTAGCAATATCAGGATATTGGACTTTTGGAAATGAGGCCATGGGAACCATTCTTGCTAATTTGATGGGTCGCACAATCTTGCCCTCTTGGTTTCTCATCATCACCAATACCTTTTGTCTCTTGCAAGTCTCTGCGGTTACAAGCGTAAGATCGTCGATCTATCTTAAACTTTTAATTTTGTATTCATTATAATTGGAATTTTTTTATAAAAATAATATTAAACATAAAAACACGTTTGAGACTAAATGGATACAAACCTAAAAGTTATAAAACTTGTAATTTAACTTTATAGATAATTTGAATATAGGCTTATAATTAAGGGATGTCTATCTTTGTGGTGGAACAAGATTTGTAGCCCCTAATTAAGATTTCGTGATAAGTTTGTACGATGGAGAAAAGGTGACGTATAACATAGAGAAAAAAAATTTGATGTCAAAATTAGAGATAGAGAGTGGTTGAATTAGTAGTCAGAACTTAAAATTACATCATATAGAGTTGAAATGGTGTATTTATACAAGATTTAACTTAAAGTACCTCCTAATTTTTGACAAATTAAAATTAAATCTGATATATCAGTCAAATAATTAATTGATCTTGGATTAATTGGTCCACTTTTATCTTGTCTTTTAAGACTTTACCCTAGTTCGTTGGTCCAAATTTAAGACCTATAACAATTCGTATTACATCTACATACAAGCTTAATCTAAATTATACAATTCCACCCGAAGCTTAAATCGAAATTATACGACAAATCTCATTATTTGAATGAAAAAAACATGTGTTGATTTATGACGAGCATTACTTAACTAGCATTTAGTTATGTTAGCGACAAATAAGTATGTGGTTTGAATTCTACCACCTTTTAATATACTTTAAAATTGTGTTATTATTAAATTTATTGATGAATTAAAATGTTTATTTTGTGTAGGTTTACTTACAACCAACGAATGAAGCATTTGAGAAGAAATTTGCAGACCCAAATAAAAAACAGTTTTCGATACGCAACATAGTACCGAGGTTAATATCACGATCGTTGTCAGTGGTCATTGCGACCATATTGGCAGCCATGTTGCCTTTCTTTGGAGATCTAATGGCGCTAATTGGAGCATTTGGATTCATTCCTCTTGACTTCATCATGCCAATGCTTTTCTACAATGCCACTTTCAAGCCTTCCAAGCGTGGCTTTGTTTTTTGGATGAACACTTTGATTGTCGCAATTTCATCAGTCTTGGCTATAATTGGGGGCGTTGCATCCATTAGACAAATTGTTTTGGATGCTAAATTTTATCGTTTATTTGCTAATATGTGAATCAAATTTTATATTTAGATATATGTGATGTATTTGATGAAATATGTGTTAAATTGTGTTAAATTATCCATTTAGGTTAACGAGTGAAAGTAAATTTAATATTATCTCATTTAACAATGTGAAACAAGTATATAGTACTGGCCAAAGGATGATAATTTAAAATTCATTTACTAAGGATTTACTAGAATTGACTTTTAAGTGCTTGATTTTTTTTTTTTTTGTTTTTGGTTGGCAATTAGGAACGCTTTATAGTTTCCTTTCAATTATATATTTTGAGAGAGGTCGAGTCCTCCCTAAATCTATAGTAAATCGGTTGTGGATGGAGATGATGGAAACAAATATTTTCAACCAAATTCTGAAATACTAACGACTTGCATAAACCCTTTGAACGACTTGCATAAACCCTTTGAACTTTGAAGAGAGGAAGAGCCGAAATTTAAATCTTGAAAACGGAGGGCAAAAAAAGGCGCGAACCGTCGTTCCGGCTACCGGAAATTGTCAACTCAGAACTAAGATGAGTCAAACAGTTCCGCCAAGAGGCGAGTGGACTCACCAACGCCTTTGCGATTTTGCAAAGATCGCCCTCATCAAGATCTTCTCGCACCCCTACGTCACGGTTCGCTGTTTAACTCAGTCTTCAATTTGCGTATATGATTTATGTGCTTGTATGTAAGATGTAATTAGGTTTTGTTTATGAAGGTTTGTGATTTGTATTGTGCGCGAGGAGCGGATGCGGAGAAATGGGACGAAGCTCAGATCAGTCACTACATTGGAATTGGTATCTAGGTTTTTCTTTTTTCTTTTTTCTTTTCCTTGAAACTGTAGATTCTCTTCCGCTTTTTTTTTCGCGGAAGAATTTTCGTTGAGTTGTTTTTTTTTTTTTTTTGAAAGAATTGTACTTCTTTAGATGAATCCACTTCTGGAATCGGCCAAATGCGAGAGGCATGGGAGAGTCAGAAGAAGGCTTACACTGCTGAATTCTTTGAAGTTGATCCTTGTATGGTGAGTTTTTTGCTTCTAATTCTTTAGTTTCCTTTCAATTACTATGAATTTCCAAATCTAAGAAATACCAGTTTTCAATTAAACTACAGAGTTATATTTAACTTGAAAGTACTGGATAAATAAAAAATGGATAGATTGATCATTGTTTCCTTCCTCTATTAATTCTGGAGAAATCAATATGTTAACCAGTGTAATGTTTAGTTGACCAAAGAAATTTATTGTAAATTTGGTTCATGGGAAATAAACGAATCTTCCTATATAAGTTTTTTGGTCACAAAATGACTTAAAAGTATTTCGGAGAAATCTTTCTATGAGAAGTAGTCCATGTGAAACATTATTATCTTCAAAATTTTCCTTTTTATTGCATGCTACTTCTTGAACAAGATTCTCCTAGGCGCTCTGTCATGACTGTACAACGAACTGATTCTTAAGATAGATAGATACAAAGCCCCAACAAAACAACCTAAGGATAAGGCATCCCCTCGATGGAAGGTTCACAAAATAACTTGTGTTGAGCATTTCATGTAGATTTATTCCTTACACTTCTCTATGCTTGTAAAACGAGAAAGGGATAAAGTTGTCAGTGGAAGATTTTTTGGAGATGGGATGCTCCTTTGTTTAGCAAAGCACCATGAGTTTTGCATTTATTGCAAAAATTTCTTTTCGCTGAGGGCGGCCTAAGATCTCCATTTTTTCCACTTATTCCTCTTGCTGTGGTTTATATAACATTGTTTTAATGATATGAAATATTTGGGTAATGCTGTCTAAGAACCAAATAAGGCTGTTGAACAAGGCTTCCCTAATCAGTTTGTTGAGTTGTTGAAAGGGGCCAAAAGAGAAATTGGACCATTGTATGAGTGCTCAAAATTTGAGCAGCATCAGCTGTACTTTCATTATTGCTTTTGCAAGGAATAAATAGGGCAAGAAACAATCACACAATACTACATTAGCTCAGGAAGTGGAAGTGGGAACTGCTTGAACTATTATATCTATCTTATATCTTCTGTGATGTTTAGGCTGTAACTATTGGTCAAAAGCACACTTGCTCAGAGTGATAAAATAAATAACTTAGAGGTTGCTTGGCCTAGTGGTAAAAAGGGAGACATATTCTCAATAACTAACTAAGAGGTCATTGGTTCAATCCACTCTAGCTACCTACCAAAGAATTAATTTCCTACAAGTTTTTTTGACAAAGTGCGCGTAAGCTGGCCTGGACACTTACAAATATTAAAAAAAAAAAAAACTGAGATATTGCAACTTGCTTTTCGCAAATGATATTTTCTTTGATCGTACTTGAGATAATACGAATACTGAAATCATTTTTTTACTTAAAAGAATTGTGGAGTAAAATGCAAATCTCTCTCTCTCTTTTTCCCTTTCCATCTTGCCATCACTTGAACTTCAGTAGAAAAGAAATGGATGGGAATTCACTTCACACAGTAGCACGTGCATGCTTTGTTTTAATCATTTAAGTATCAAAACCATAGTCATTCTGATCAAACCCTAATTCATTGGGTCCTTTATTTTGAATTACAGATTTCATTATAATGCAACTGTTAAACTTCTAATACTATTAATGTAAAATATGTTATCAGATAGAATGCAACATTTAAAACTGAAACATATCAACTTTGTTGCCTGCTATTTTCTATTTGTTATGTTCCTGCTAATTATATTCTGTTTCCACAGGAAAATATTGAAACTCAATTGAAAGACAAAACTGAGACAGCTGATCTAGTCTGCTGCTTGCAGCATCTGCAGGTCCTACATCTGGAATTTCTTCTTGTTTTTTGTGGATTAGGGGAGAGAATGGATCTTTACTTTCATATATTAGATGATATGGGCTGAAGGAAATTTTTGCAGATGTGTTTTGAAAACGAGGAGAGAGCAAGGAGACTCTTACATAATGTGTCAGCATTGCTTAAACCTGGGGGCTATTTTTTTGGGATTACTCCAGACTCGTCTACAATATGGTAAGAAATAACAATCAAATCCAGTTTTTTTAGGAGTTCATTGTTATTTCCATATTCTAGAAGTTCGTTCCTTAGGAGATAGTTTGAAATATTAGACCCTCTTACTTTTAAAGGGCAAAGTATCAGAAGAATGTCGAAGCATACCACAATAGGAGTGCTGGTATGAAGCCTAATATAGTACCCAATTGCATTAGATCGGAAAGCTACATGATCTCCTTTGAAGTGGAGGAAGAGAAGTATGTACAATTTCATAATTTTCTAATATTTCTTTTCCGTTGGATTGTTTTAATGAATGGCTTTTTTATAAGTGAAGATATTGAGTATTTACAGGTTCCCTTTCTTTGGGAAGAAATATCAGCTGAAATTCGCAAATGACCCCTCTGCTGAGACTCATTGTTTAGTTCATTTTCCAAGCTTTAGCAGGTTTGATTATTTTTAATACATCTCCAACCACATCGTGTTTCAGTTCATAGACATCATCCTTCTAAGTACCATCAAGTAACTGCTTATGAAACCAAAATTTCTTCACATGAATAAAACTTTTTTCCTATACGTTTTTACTGACATATGTGTCAATGTAATAATCCCAAATACCTGAATGAATTTATCTAAATGGTGGCTATAACTCACTCAGGTTGGCTAGAGAAGCAGGTCTTGAGTATATCGAGATTCAAAACTTGACCGAATTCTTTGACGATCACAGGTTTTTGCAGTCTTCCTTAAATTCCTAGTTTTCTCTAACTCATGAAAAGCTCACCAACTCGTTGTTTCTGGCACGGCTGATTATTTTGTCCCCCTTGTTTTGATTGCCGCAAAAAGAGCACAATTTGCAGATATGCTCATGAATTTTGGTCAAAACATTCTGGATCCCAGGGGGAGACTTCTTCCTCGATCATATGATGTATTAGGTGAGAAAGCATTCC
>JBBPDJ010000002.1:888341-901408 GCA_037974625.1 Cucumis cinereus | reverse complement strand
CCCCCCTCCAAAGTTTATTATCATTTTAGCAATAACATATTATTAATATGTTTTTATGAAACTTTCTTTAAAGGTCTGTACACAACATTCATATTTCAGAAACCAGATCCAGACACCACTCCACCAATTATGACCCCCTTGTTGCCAGAAACTAGTCATGATCATGAAGAGGCAAGTTTCTGTCCTCAGAAATCCTTTCCAAATACAGTATAAAGAAAATAAAATAAAAAGATAAAACTCCAAACTCTCCAAATTTCTGATATGCAATCCTCTGTTAAGGAGGCATTTGCAACTGACATGTAATCGAGTTGGGTGGAGAATAAAAAACTCACCACTGTTTGGGTGCACCTACAATTGAAGAGGTTTACTACCTCTTTATTCGTATTAACTCACATTTCTCACCTCATTATTTGTCTTAACTTATATTTCTTAGATCGTTATTCACATAAACTCCCCTAGCTACTCTCTCCTATAATAATTACCAACTCAACTTTCCAAAAATAACTCCAACCAAGAAAGAAACTTACACTTGAGGTCTAAATTTGGTCTGTGAAACTTGTCACAAGCTCTCTATTTTCATAGAGTCGTTAAAACTTTTCGGCATATAGTCTCCTTAAAATGTTGATGTTTACAATGATAGCGCTAGATCTTGAGAATGTTGAATGTTGAATGTCATTGCACTTCTTAGAACCTTGAGGCTTGAACTTATTATTATTTTTTATTTTAAATTAACCCTTAATATTATTTAATTAGATACATGTGGTTCATCCATTACTTTCATTATGGAGCTATTTTGGTATATCACATATTGTGATATTGTGCTATATTTATAGATATTTTTAGAAATTTTATCATTTGAAAATAATTTTCCATCGTTATATGTTTCTAATTAAGCTTGGTTGCGTGTTTGTTCGTCTGGCTTTGTTATTTGGTTTTGTAGATAGAGTGGCTGGGGAATGTGTGGCGAGATGAAGAAAGAAGTGTACAGGCAGAACATGTTTCCGTTCCAGTTCCTGTTCCTGTTCCTGTTCCGGTTGCGGTTCCAGTTCCGGTTTCAGTTACCGTTCCGGTTCCAGTTGTGGTGCCACTCACCGTCCCTGGGCTTGGCAAGATTAGTGAACAGAAGGGGATTTTGGGTCCTGGCCCTGCAGATTTACGTTTTCCGGAGGCTCTTTAGCTTTAGCTTCATTTTTGTTTAAGGCTGAAAAACAATGCTCGTTTTCAGCTAGGCTCCTAGTTGATGATTAATTATTATTTATCAAGCTTAATTTGGCCATGTGTAAAGACAAATTTTGCACTGTAGATGAGAAGATCGATACATTTCACTTTTCAGTGCTTAAATTTTGAGCTGAAATGGTGATTGATAATCTTTTAAGAACGAAAAATAAAACGAAGTAATTTATGTGTAATCCATTATTGTTTATTAAAAGTTAATCTTTTTCACCAAAGCTTAAACTGTCATTTTGATGAATTTGTTTAATTTTAGTTTTTGTATTTTTAGGTGTTTAATTTTACTCTTCCTATTTTAATAAATCTTAAATTTAATTTCTCTGCTGATTTTTATCTAAACAATAATTATAATTTTAATACAGAGAAATATTATTATAGATGAATACACTTTTAAAATTTGTTGTAAAAATGTGAATGGATAACAAGTTTACAAAAAAATCAATAAAAAAAATTAGTATTAGAGACTAAATTTAAGATTTATTAAAAATACAAAGATTAAAATTGGATAGTTGAAAATATATAAAGTTCAAATATACGGATTAAAGTTAAAAGTTGTAATCCACTTTTTTTTTTTTTTTTTTTTTTTTTAATTTCTACCAAATAAAAGGAAAAAAAAGATAATACACGCCCAGTGGGACTCGAACCCACAATCGCCTGATTAGAAGTCAGACGCCTTATCCATTAGGCCATGGGCGCTTGTTTGGTTTGTAGGTTATATAGTTATTAATTATCATTTTTTAATAGTATAGAAAATTACTTACTTCTGTTCAGGAGAAATTAAACTTGTTGTTTTTAATCATTTGAATTTCTACTTTTTTTTTTTTTATCTTTCTCAAAATAAGATGAGTATACTTTAAATAATCAATAGTCACGATATAAATTAAGAAAATAATTTTATTAATTTAAATGATTTTTATAAGCATTCGAAACTTTGTTAATGATTTGATCAGTAAATTTATACTACAAGATGTACAATTAAGATACTCATTCAAAGATCTGACTTAAATGAGCTTTGCGTCAGGTGAGCCACAAGTCAAGACTTATGAAGAATCTCTCTATGTGTGTGCAATAATTTGCACTCTCATAGCCCAATAATTGATTATTGAGACAATATTTGAGAGTCCAAATCATAAGAAGAGAATGAGAAAGCCTAGGTAAACTTAGGCTATATATACATATGCGACGTCATAATTTCAAAGTGAAGAAATCAATTCTCATCCCTAAAAATCTTGCTAAAATTAAAAGTGTTTTACTTGAATTACAATTTTTTTATGTTACCTCATAAAGTCTCTTCCTTTTTTCTCTCTCTCTTTTTTTTTTGAAGGACTCAACATTCCATGAAAGAATATTTCCCTTTACAAGTTCTTATGTAGGTATCTACTTATTCCCTATTGAGTTTATCAAGTCAAATAAGATACCATGTTGAGTGCATCAAGACAAATAGTTGAAGTAGTGTGACATTTACAAGTTAGTATATTTATTTTATTATATTGCTGACAATTTGTTCAAATAAACATAACTCTACTAAAAAAAATGTATTTCAATCTCAAGATCAAAGTTCGATTTCGACTTTTGTGACGATTTTTTATTAAGTTTTTAAAAAGAGACATAGTCGATTTGTTTGTAATATCGTAGTTATTTACTCTCTCATTTATTCACCTACGTCGCTATAAAAGATTTTGCATGACACTTAATTTAGCTTATAAATCATGTAATGGGTAATATTTGTTGAGAAAGGGTAGATTTGTTGGTATTGATGCTTGTCCAATGGCCAATGAGGATAAACATCTCCTTCCAAATTGGAAAAAGGATAGATTCATTTTCATCAACTTTAAAAGACTTTCCTCTCAAGAGTTAATGCAAAATAATATGTTATTTAGAGTTTTCTTTTTAAAAAATAATAATAAATATCAGTTTTTATTATTGGAGAGTTTGTTTACAGTTTATGAAAATTCAAAAACTTTAAACTAAATTACATTCACTAAAATAATATAACAAAATTTTGAAGAAAAATAAATATATAGCTTTATTGAAAAGATTATTTTTCAATTATATTTCTACTGTGACTATTAGTAAATTGTTGATGCACGATGCGATGAAACTGAGTTGGACAGAACAACCCTAAACATTATTAGTTTTGTGACTATTAGTAAATTTTAATACCCATCGTGAATAGCAATTTTAAAAAAGTTATTTAACATCACAATAATGTATCATCTTTTGTTCTTATCATTAAATAATTATTTCAAGTTTATATTTGTTGATGCACGATGCGATGAAATTGAGTTGGACAGAACAACTGAGACATACGATCAACTACAAAATAGAAAACGATGCGATTGGAAATGATTTAATTTCTTCCCTTTCCTTTTTAAAATTATTTACGTTGTATTGAATAATTGGTAGCGTGTACGTTAAATTTGCTTTAGCGAAGCATCGTATTGGCGGGAGAACGAAGTAACTCAAAATATAAATAAATAAATAAAAAAAAAAAAAAAAAACAATCCCATTCTTCCGTCCACAGTTAAAAAGCCCAATTCTCTCACCTTCCAAACACACAGATATTTTCACAAAGAGAAACGAAATATTGTTCCCATCGGCGGCGGCACCGAAAGCCGGTGATCTTACGACATGGCTGAGTACAAAAACCCTAAATTGCCATTTTCTGTGCTAAAAAATCGGCAGAAAGTTGGGGATCAGAAGAAAGAAGAAATTAATCCACCTGACACGCCTAACGTAGTCACTGTTCCGGCACCGGAAGTGGTTCCTCCTCCCCCATTGAAGGCTGAGAGCAACCACCCTGGGAAGTTTTCACATCCGGCAATCCGGTGGCCGGTATGATTCCTTCTCCCATTCTCATTATTTCTCTCATTTGTGCTCTTGATTTTTCTGTTTTAAATTTTTATTGGTCCTTTTTTTTTGGCGAAAATTAATTTTTTTTTTCTTAGTTTTTGTTTTTAAAATGTTGCATTTTAGTTTAGTTTCGGATTTGATTTTATTTATTGTAGTTTATAAATTTTAAAATGTCATACTTTAATATTCATATTGAGAAACTAACACATAAAACGTTAATAACATTATATTTACTACAATAATAATGGTTTAATTGTGACGTTAAGGGCGAAAGTGTCATATTTTGAAATTTAGAGATTAAATCAAATTAAACTCAAAATTGAAAATTGAAAAATATTGATATCTAAAAAATCAAATAGATACTAGACACAAAAATTAGATACCAAAAAAGAATTTTCCTTTATTTTTTAGTTCAACTACATATATGCGTATGTTAATGACTTATTTTCTAACCAAAGTGAGCCTAGCTATTTAACATGACATTTCATCATAGAGGTGATAGATTCGATCCTCATTCCAAAGTGTAGGTTTCTAAATTAATTGATCTCAATCAATATTTTCTAAACTTTGGGTTGATTTTCATAAAAGAAATTATTCTCCCGTTCAATTTATTTAGAGATCAATGCAATAATTTTTTATCGATTAAATAGTTAGTTAATTTCTCATGAAAAAATCTTAAATGATATAAAATTTCATAATAAGTTATTTAATTAACTATCCATAGCTAAGGTAAAAAATAGTCCAAACATATCAAATTATTTATCAAATGTTATTATCCCTATGCATAAGAGTTAAACCAATACATATGTCTGTTTTATTTGTGTGTATATATATAGTTTTTTATTAAAAGAATTAATGATGAAAATAAATGGATGAGCAACATCAATAGTGAATAACATTCTTCGTTTCGATCTCTCTTTTAACTTTTGGAAAATTTTCTTATTTTATCCTTCGCATAGAGACGAGTCCCGATGAAGCTCTAGCTCGAAAAAATAAACATTTTTATATGTACTGCAACTCGACTAGCAATTAAGTATTACTCATTTGAATTCCTTGTAAACTGTTTTCACGATCAAAATTCATGGCTGCAATGCAAAGGCTACACTAATTTACTACCAAACAAATTGCAGTTTCAACTAACAATAATAAATAATTAATAATAATTAATAATGCAGCTCTTTTATTGTATATATGATTTTTTTATATAAAAAAAAATTGTTTTAATGGTAATTCATTTCATCTACTTTCAGTTATATGCTTTAGGAGGATTTCTCATCATAAGGTGGGCTTGGAAAAAATGGAAACCTGACAACGACGAAACCAAAAAATAGTATTTGAATTCCATATTTGAAGCAATCCATAATTATAAGCATTTGAAAATTGAAATATATTTATTTATACTGATTTGTTATGTGATTGCCAATTTATTTATAAATTTGAGCCATGATAATAAGGCTTCTAATTATATTCTTTAATTACTATGATTGTTGTAATAATTACTGTACTAAATATTATTTTTAAAAAAGTAAATACTAATAATTTTGATACGTTTACCATTATAAATGTGGAATGGGTCAAAAGCATCTGCATAACCTCTCATTAGAGATTTAAATTCCACATCACTCGTTGTTTAATTCTTTTAATAAAACAATAAAATAGAAGAGTTTGAATTGTTTAAATAAAATATATAGCATCTGTGACTATATTAACACAAATATTAATAAATTCTAGGAACGAGCCTCCAACTTTGTAAACTAACCCTACAACTTAACCTAAATATTTTAACATCAAATCTTACTGTTTTTTTTTTTTAAAAAAAAATTAAAGTATAGGGAAGAAAAAAAATGTGTGCACATATGTATAGTTTTTTTCTTTTGAATTCACCCATTTGTACGAGTGAAAAATCAAATTATCGACGTTTAAATGATAACTATCCTCTTATCTGCTTATTAACCTTCGAAGGCAGAGAACTAAAACACAATTATGAAATATAAGCTTCAGAAACAGTGCTTTCTCAGAAATATAACAAAATTTGTGTACAGAACAAGAAATTGATTCTCTATGGCCTTGAAAATACTCTCTTTGTAATTTATTCTAAGTAATCCATGCAAATAATACATCATTTCAACAAATGATCAATAATCAAATAGTAACCTCCAACCATAAAAAATGACCCTAAACCACAGCTAGCCATTCGCAATCCTAAGCCACGAAACAGGAGCCTTCGATCTGCAGGGTGAATCCCCGTAGTTCTCTCGAATCTATTACCCGGTTTTCGCCATTTGAGAAACTTCCTCTCCATTGTAACATACTGCAACAAAACAACCATGATCAAACAATTGCTTCTGTGTAAGTCGGGAAATGTTGAAGGGATGCGTCATAGGAAATAAATGTTACATGCACTTCTCCTACTTAACCAACTTCTCTGCTGATTTTAAAATTCGACATTATAGTAACAGGGAAGACGATATGTATGGAACACAAAAGAGAGGATCGCGCAATGCGAGTCAGAGAGATAATATCTAGAGCTCCTCAATATTAACAATCTTCAGTTTCATTCTGGAACTTTAAAACATGTTCCCTCGACTCTGTAGTTGTTAAAAAATGCTTCATTAATGACTATTTTACTGTGCAAACGACCTATCAAAAGAATATATGGATAACATTTATGTACATGTTCATGATATATTTGATGATTTATGAAGTTGATAGGGATGAAAATTCAGGCCTCAATAACCATTTCATTGTTAGCTTTTTGTTTGTGAAATTTATGTTTGTTTCCTCTCAATTTGCTTACTATGATATTTACCTTTTTTTACACAATCATTTGAATCCACAATAAAATTACAAAAACAAAAACTATTGTTTTTAGTTTCCAAAACTTGGTTTGGTTTTCGAAATCATCAGTAGAAATTAGATAGCAAAACAAAGAAAGATATGGGTGAAAAACTGTGTTTACAAACTTAATTTTCAAAAAAAAAAAAAAAAAAAAAAAGGTTGATGTAGGATTATTAGATAACATTTTAACATTCCACCTCCAAAAAAGGTATTTGCCACTTAAGGACCTTTAATGGTCAAGATCCTCATTGAGCAAAATGGATTGGGGGAAGAAATGTTGTATGAAACACACTTTTTACAGTGTTCAATTACAAAGAACTAAAAAATGATTTGCCCCCATGGAAATAAATCTCTTTCACATCATCTTAATGTTTCAAGACCATAGGTGTAAACAAAAACATATAACAATAAGAAATTATACTACACCAAAATCCTCCATTAATAATTTCTATACCTTGGGCAGCACAGTGCATAGTGATCGACTCTTGGCAGTATCAAAACCATGAGAAGCAGCCGCAGCAACCGCACCTGAAAATCCAGCTGCAAGACTTATTGAGAACGGAGACAGCGGGCCTACTTCATCATTCGACCTGGTAAAAGAGATTGAGAGAAAAAATTGTTTATCATCTCAAACTCCTCCGTTATTTTAAATGAGGATGCCACAGCCAGACTATTATATCAACGATAGATCTAGATTTCTGACAACTATATATTGGCTGAGATGCTCAAACTTCACCAAGCAGTTCAAGAAACTATGGAAAGAGGTCAAGTCCATAATTGTGTTCTTGATATCCCAAAATGAAAATTGGAAATGGAATCAAATTAGACAAAACTGCAAGGGAAGTCTAGTATTGAATTGTCGAACCTGGGTGGTGGATCCATATCGATGCGCTTCCAAATAAGCATAGATTGGTGCAGAAATTGCCAGGTTGAGAAAAATACGCCACTAAAGATGGAATCCCTTGCAATCCCAGATCGCAAACCTCTCCAAAATGCACACCATCCTTCTAGTGAAATGATATCTGATGGCCTATGCACATTGCTGACTGCAGGTGGCCTCCCGGACCCTGTCATCATCCAAGGATACTCTTGTAAAGCACCTTTTATGTTTGGGTGCTTGGTCGTTAGGGTGGATAAAAGACCAACTGAATAGTTTAAGGCTTTCTGATCCAGTGTATAGCCATGAAGAAATCTTGACATAGAAGGTGCAAGAGCACTTTCTTGTCCAACAAGAGAACTTGGTCTTGGTAATCGAACTGCAGATGTCACTTGGGCACGAAGTTTAACAAGCTCAAATGGAGAGCATATCAATGATTCCGCAGCACCAGCCATAAGTCCAGCTAGAAGAGCCTCAGACACATGCACGTAATCACCTTCACGACCATCTGCCACATATGCACTAATGACCATCACGAAAACAAAATTTATTGATAATAATTTTGAAGTCTCATTGAAACGTTGAAGTCAGAATTCCGTACTTTCCCTTCCTTGCATACTTGGTTACCAATGACATTCATTTTGTTAAATAATATTCGGGTTGTCGATTTGAATACTTTCATGTTAAGATTACAATGTTGGACACATTCATAGACAAGATAGAAAAAATATACTTTAAAATAGGATACATGATTGATTACCTTTATAAAAAGCTGTCACAATTTCATATATCCCAAATCGAGCACCTATACCAAATAGTCTCCCAAAGGCCAACCATCCACATCCACTATACAGACCTGCAATCTTCAGTCAGTGTGAAATTAGACTCTAAATAATATGATCCAAGCAATATGTTCTTTAGAAGCAGGCAATTACTATGTTGAATAAAGGAATACAAAGAAATAGATTTCTTTTAAGTTCAACGTTATAAGGGTGGGGTTTGAACCTTTAACCTCTTAGTCAAAGGTATAAGCTTTATATTTACTTTTATGAACGGTTGAAGAATTGATCATCAGATAATCAAACAGTGCAGCCAATCTTGGATTGGTTAAATATTATAATTCAAGAAAAATTAAAGAATCACCTGAATTTCCTGAGAGAGATTGAATTCTCTGTAAAGCCTGAGTAGTCGTCAACTGTTTACCTGATCCTAAAGGATCAGAACCAACCTAGCGTAGAGGAGAAAAGAATTAGATCAACTCATACAGATATAGTTACATGACAGAAAATATTCACATTAGCAAGAAATTGTACCTGGATAAGAGATTTGATAGTGTCAAGAGGATAAATAAGAACTGTACTTAGTGTCACTGAGCCTATAGCAGCAACTGCATGAGTTGCAAAGATTTGGTTCTTCAAAAACTCATCCATTCTAAGCAATTTAGCAGATAAATGACCTCCAATCAGCTCAGCTCATGAATTAGCTACGAGAAATGGTATCAAAATCACATATCAATTCTAGAAATAATGATTGAAATCCAAGAATAGGACACAAAGTCTGAGAACGAAAAAAACGAACTGAACGACTGGACGAGAGCTGCCGGCGGCGAGAGCAGAGCCGGAGAGAGTGAGATAGAAGAAGCGAGGGAAAACACGGGAGAGGAGATTGGGAAGCCTTACGGCTGACGTGTGCAAACTGCTAAACCCTAATCTTTATCTTTTGATTTAACCGAATTTGGTTTGGTGCGGGTTGAACCGACCGGAAATACCACCAAACCCAATAACCGAATCAAAAGTTCTTCTTTCCAGGAAATAAATAAATAAACAATCCAACCTTGAGTTTGAGTTTGGTAGTTCGAATTGTTTAGATTCTTGAGTCATTTGAACTATAACTGGTGAGACATATCTGAGAGTGATTTTAAAATTGTGAAAATCACTTTGGTCATTTTTTAAATCATTTGTACACATGCTTTTATGTTTTCAAATCAATTTTGATGATATAAAAATCATGTTTTAAAATATAAAATCAAACATTAAGTTGATTTTGAATTACTAAGAACGTGTTTGAAGTGATTTTGTCGTAAAACAGTTTAAAATTAGTCTCAAACATATATGAGTATAGAAAGATAAAAAGTAATATGTTAACATTTTGAAAATTATGTTGTAGAGCTTAGTGATAACCTTATGGTTTCAATATTTTTGGTCTTACTCCATTTTACGTCTTCAAATAGTTTCATCTACTATAACCTTTATATATTTTTACGAGTTTTATCAACCCTCAAATGTCGTTGCATGTGTCTTTAATCAATGTGTGCGTAAATTGACCCGGACATTCATAAATATAAAAAAATAATAATAATAAAAATTGGACCAATAAAATTAATTATTATTATTTAGTTTGGCTCGCCTCCTAGTCATTATCTTCAAGCTTGAATGGGAGATATCTATTTTCTTTTTCCCTTTTTTGCTGGTCTGTTTCCATATGATTCTATGGCATGATTTTTAGTTTGAATGTATTTAAATTCCTGTAAAATAATTATTTTTCTATATAAAAGAAAAAGAAAAAGGTATTTTTTCGGCCTCAAAAGGAGGTATCTAATGCTTTTTCTTTTTTCTTTCTTCTTTCTTCTTTTTTTGAAAATAAAATTCATAGAAGAAACTAAGCAAGAACATGAGCTTCACCAACAAAGGTAGAGGATAACCAGTTCGGAATAATACAAAAAGCTCCATCCCCTCTTCAGAGAGAGAAGAAGAGAGCACAAAACAACCCCCAATTACCATGCATCCAAAGCCAACCCTAGCTAAACTATGAACCAACCCATTCGCAGAACTCGAACACCATTCAGAGGAATGAACAAAGGCATACAAGGCTAAAGCCTCAGTGTCCCCAACAAAGCTTGTTAACTCGGATAGATCCAGACTCTTATGGGACAACGCGTTAATGATAAGTAGACGTAAAACATATTTAAGAGTAATTTCAAAACAGTAAAATTCACTTTCATCATTTCTAAAATCACTATCAAATATTTTCTTATATTACTCAAAATCAATTTTAATGATACGAAAATTACATTTAAAATTACAATATTAGATATTATAAACGAAAATTTTAAAAATACTCTCAAACATGCACATATACATTGGATTTCATAATTTTACTAGCCCATAAGGGAGTCATACATGGGGGCAAAGAAACTATAAAGAAAACATGGATTCATATAATAGCAAATAATTTGATGAGTAAATTCCATTGATGAGTGGTAGGTATCTTCAATACATGTATTAATTCCAGGCCATATATAAAGACTAAAGCAGAAAACTGCACATACAATTCCAAAGCAATGATTTTAATGATATAATAATATCACTCTTTCTTCTTCTTTCTTCCAGCTTTCTTCTTTTGGGGTTGAAGGAGGGGTGGATTAGCTGATCTTTTTCTCTTTTTTTTCCAACTATAATAACTTCCACTGAATAAAATAATCCTAGAAAATTTAAGTTATTGATGAACCTCAACTTTTTTTTTTTTCTTTTTCCTCTTTTAAATGTAAACTCTTCCAAAGAATGTGTCACCAAACACAAAAGATTCATCGATTTTGAAGCACCTCGATCGCCTTCTTCCACTGCCACGCCCGCTGTTTCGCGTCCTCGAACGAGGCAATCTTCTTTGGCTGAAGAATGAACTTTGGATTAGAACGGTTGAGAAATAAAACAACTGAGCCAATGAATTGATGATCTGGTTTATTAACAATTCGCTAACAATATAGAACTCATCTTTAGTTTTTCAGACAATATTTTCAGAAAGTAGACAGGTCTTTTTTATTTTCTGAAAACATAAAACGGAAAAGAAAACGTTCATCAAACAGGACACTGGTGGATATTCGAACGAATCAGGAAACAGGAAAACTCAAAATCGGTAATCAACATTGATAAATCTAAAATTATGTAGAAAGAGAAGCATAGAGTTCTATGGCATACTGTGCAAATCTTGAAATGTGAAGGACTGGTCACTTGAACGTTGAGGTCAATGGGATTGTCAGACCAAATAATATTCCCCTTCACAATGAGCTTTGAAGGATCAACATAAATCAACTTTGGTTTGTTGGTGAGGATGAGTTGAACCTTTTTGCTTGTTAGTTTCTGAAGTTTTTTCACCATTGAGATCATAAGAACAGATTCTCCAGGTTCGAGGAACTGTTGCCTGTTAAGACGAAAATTAACATTTCGACGTTTCTTAGTATAGCAAAGTATGCCAAAATAGAGATCAGTATCCATGCTATAATCACTATAAAGACATTAGCTTGAGCAAATATCATATAGTCAGTATCACGAAGAAAACAAATACCATTTTGAATCAAAGGAATCAATTGATGCAAGTCGAGTAATATGATGTGTTCCTTCGGAAGTTGATGCAGAACCAGCATTCCCATCATTTTGTCTCGATGTGCCATCTCCAATATGTGAAGGATTCCAAGAAGACTCGGAGCCATCGTCGTTCTCATTTGAATGACTCTGCATAATCGAAAGCGAGATAATGTATTTGACAAAGAACACGTGGATCAATAAATGATGACAGGCACTTTTGATAGCAAACAATACCCCTGCTTCTAAAGCAAGCCTGGGAGGAGTTTGTGATCTTATGTTGTTCCAATCAACCCCCTCGAAGAAGGGATGACTCTTGAGAGAAGCATAACCCTCAGCTCCGGCACCCGGTCTCTTGATTGGATCTAAATCCTGAAATAGATGAAAGACGAGTTAAGGCTCATTCATATAACAAACATAAAACAGTCTGAAAATGCTAAATGAACTGGAGTATAAAAAAACATAAGAAAATCCATTATATACGTTCTGAGAAAAATTCAGCATTCCAGTAGCAAACATACCAATAGGTGATCGATGAGGTCCCTTGCTTGCTCGGAAAAATAGCTGGGGAATTTTATATCTCGTGCTACGATTTTTTGAAAAATAAGCCACTCACTTGCATCCTTAAAAGGAGAAGTACCTGAAAGCATCTGATACAAGGTGCACCCGAGCGCCCAAAGGTCATTTCTGTTTTCAAATCCAAAAAAATTGATTACTTTACATGGAGTATAAACTAAAATGGAAGGATGAGCTACGGATTTGAACATAAAGACCAACAAAAGCCCTTGATTTTCAAGACCCAAAAATACAACTATTCAACGAGACTGTCACATAATGATTGGGGGGGGGGGGGGGGGGGGGGGGGGGGGGGGGGGGGGGGGGGGGGGGGGGGGGGGGGGGGGGGGGGGGGG
>JBBPDJ010000002.1:871634-888241 GCA_037974625.1 Cucumis cinereus | reverse complement strand
GGGTTTCAAAACCCAAAAAAAAAACGATTCAAAGAGACTGTCAAAAAAGGAGTGCCCCCCCCCCCCCCCCCCCCCTCTCAACCCTTGGTTACGTGGTGAAACCATAATTTTTTGTTTCTCCATCTTACATTCAACGGATACAGAACTGTCGACCATATCGTACCTGCCTCCTCAAATAATCTCCCAAAAAACATTAATGTATAGGTAAGTAAGATGGACTCATTACCCGAAAGTTGCTGGGGAGGAATTAAGGACTTCTGGAGGAACATATGCAGCCGTTCCCACAAATGTACAAGCTTTATCATCTACATGTAAAAATTGGTGCAATCCATGTCAAAATGTGCTTGAACAAGATTCAATTTCTTTTTCCTTTTGACAGTGATACAAACCTGATGCTGCATTCGGGAGAACCGTAATTCGACTATCCACCATAGGCTTTACACTCCCAAAATCAGCTATTTTGATATGTCCATCAGTAGTAAGTAGCAAGTTTTCAGGCTGCCAAAAAAATGTTGATTAATATTCTGTGTGCTACATGTCCACAATAATAGAGCAGACATAGATAAGAAACCTTGATATCCCGGTGTATCAATCCCATATTGTGTATGTATTCAAGGGCATCGACCACTTCTGCAGTATAAAACCGAGCTTCATCCTCCGACAGACGACCTTTCTGTTGATAAATTACTCGAGGTTTAGAATGAAAAAAAATAAAATAAAATGCCATTAGAATATACATTTTCTATATACTGAGAATATGTCATATCTTTGATCCAAAATGCAATATCACACCCATCCAAAGCTTCAAAAGTGATCAAGTTTTAAAAGATACATGAAACCATACAACAGAAAAATGATTTTACACTTCAAAATATCAGTGACAGGAAGTTTTTGAAAGAAGAAAATGAAACATAAACCAAAAAATTAAAATACTTAATAAGCATTTGAACAATTAAAATAAACATGCCAGCAAGTTTTCACCAAAGACTTCTCTCCAAAAGTTTCCCAAGGAAAAATGAATAAAAAAGGTACACCCCTAGATCACAAAACTTGAACTCCCAAACAGAAAAGTATGCTTAGATTTATCAAATGATCTAGTCAACTCAATCTTAATGCTTATGAACACAAGAAATAGCATAATTTACAAATGTATTACATGGGGATTTACAAACTTCACGAGAGATCGGCATACAAGCAAGGGAAGAACGAACGTTTGAAAGTTCTTTCAAATCAACTTACCCTAGTTATCTGATCAAAAAGTTCTCCACCTTCACAAGACTCCAATGCCATGTCTTAACATCAAAATCAAGAAATGAGTATCAGTAAGAAAACGACATGGATAACAGAAACCCGTGCAAATAAATAAAATCATAGCGACTTTTGACCAAGCAGACTAAAAGATACGAAATATAGGAACATTCACAGAAAAATGATAAAATGATACGCATAAGAAATACATACACAAAGAAAAAGTATCCTGAAAGGTAAAAAATAGTCTGACAACACCAGGATGGTCCAACTGATCAAGTACAATTCTTTCCAACTTCACATAAGCAGTTTTATTTTCTTTGGTGATGAATTTTTTGTCCATTATCTTCAATGCATATACAATTCCTGTGTCCTTCTTCTTCGCCCTCACAACCTGGTGAGAACATTTAGAAGGCCATTTATAAACCAACAGATAACCAACAGTTCATATCATGATACTCATCCTTAACAGATAAAGAGAATGATTATAATGAAAGCAAAGGGCTAAATATACTAAATCAACCTTAATCTATAAAAATCTTAATTTTACTCCAACTGCATTAGAAACTATTTATTAGCTTTTCTGTTAGGAAAAAAAAGTATTAAATTTGTTGTCAGTATCATTAAGACTCCATTTGATAACCATTTGGCTTTTTGTTTGTGGTTTTTAAAAGTTGGGCTTGCTTTAAACTTCTTTCCTATGGGTTTCATCTTTCCTAACTATACATTTGTATTCAAAGCTAAATTCCAAAAACAATAACAAGTTTTTAAAAGTTGTTTTTTGGGTCTTAACTAAAAAACGTCACTTCCACCTCTAAAGCCAAGTTTTGAAAATTGAAAAAAAATAGTTTTTAAAAACCTGTTTCTGTTTTTTAAAATTGGCTAAGAATTGAAAATTTTCACTTAGAAAAGATGCGTATAATGAAAGAAATAGACTTAATTTTCAAAAACTAAATGGTCACTAAACGAGGCGTTAGTTTTCAAAACTTGGATTGGTTTCTAAAAACACTCTTAGAAAGTAGATAATAAACCAAAGAAATCAATAGGTAGAATCGTGATATATACAAGCTTAATTTTCATAAACCAAAAACTAAATAATTATCAAACGAAGCTCAAATAATTGATTTGTTAACATAATTGAATTTAAACATGTGGACATCCTCCTCAAAAAAAATAGATTTAGTTGATGGGCAAGTTGAGTTCTATTCATCAAGTAGCATTCAAGCAAAGATCTTTCCCATCCCACACGAGACGGTAGCCGAGCAGAGATGAAAACAGAAAGAAAGGAAAAAGGTAAACAACAAAACAAATGTTCCAGCTTATATGAATTAAAGAGATCCTAGATTCCTTTTCAACCCTATTTCATGTCTCTCCAGCTTCACATATAAGGCATCCCAGTTCAATTAGCTGGGGTAAAAACGAAAAAAGGACATAGACACAGCCTTGAATACACAGAAATAATGGAGTCTGGATAAAAGAAAATTGATCCTTGTTCATAAGACTTAGAATGGGAAAAGGAAATATAAAATCACATTCTATAATATCTATGGATTGTCACTTCAAAACTCAATTTATCAAAGAACCAACCAAATTAAAATGTAAGTAATAATGGAATCATACACAAATTAAACATATCCCTAATTTCCTTAGATTTAAACAAAAACAAGAGGGATAATTAAATTAAAAGAAACTTAAGGAGCAAAATTAGAAACAAAAACCAAAACAAGAATAAATTACCTTGGAATATGAACCAACCCCATAAATTTTTCCCAATTCAAAATCCTGGATTGTAAAATTCTCCTGAGGAGCTCGAAAGGCAAAGCTCTTGGATCTCTGAACATTGCCACCATTAGAAGCGTTGCCCTGAATCATCAACTTGGCATCAAAATCCTTCTCCATTGCCAACATCGCTATCTACAAAAACCCCTTTTTCTCTAACATTAATCTCACCCACTTTCTCTTTCAACACTCCAATTTCTTTTTTTTAAAAAAAAAAAATCTGTTCTTGGGCACAGAGCCAAGACAGTCAACAGCAAGAACAAGAAGAAATTTGATCAGAGTTCCAATTTTTTTTTTTTTTCTTTTAACAGTTTCTTGTTTTTAAAAAAGGGGTGGGAAATGTGTGGGAAGGAAAGGGGTGAATTGAGAGGTGTAATAATATGGAAATGTGTGAATGTTGAAACAGCTTTTTTAGGTTTGTAACAAAATTTTCAAAACCCTAGAAAGGTAGTAAGGATGAATTTGGGAAATTTAGATAATGGGGAAAAAATGGAGGAGAGAGAATGGAAGGAAATTTTCATGGAAGAGAGAAAGGAAGAGATGTGGGGATTAGAGAGAAGACAGGAGAGAGGTTGAAGCACATGGGATTGGATGATAGAGATCAACCATCTATTTTTTTTCCTTTATTTTTTTATTTTATTTTTCTTCTAATCTTTCTCTCTCTAAGCTTTCTTTCTCTCTCCTTATTGGCCTAAACTTGGAGGGTTACCCTCATTTTTTCAACACAATTCATTTCTACGTTTGGAAATCTAAAATGTAATCTAATCGATAACGGAACGAAAATAAAATATGTGACGCATGAAAACAATAAGAAAGAAGATTAGGTAGAAAACTGTGGATAAAATGAATTTTGTATTACAAATGTGGTACACAACGTTCAATCCAAAACAATCTTCAAACACCCTTTAGAGTTATATCACTTAAAATTTTAAACTAATTATTTTAAAATTGTATAATTAAATTATAAGTTTTAGTTTATTGACACTTTTTTAGTACATGGACGGAGAATTCAAACTATATGCATCAACTTTATCACCATGATATATTAGTTGAGACTCTGAACCTCAAAGTTGAGGAATCAAACTTGTAATTTATCGAAAATTATATCACCTAAAATTATAAACTTATAAAAATAAATTAATTTAAACCCTAAGTTAGAATTATATATTAAAATCGTTAATATACTATATTCATATGTATAATACATCTTTTAAGTGCATAAATTAATCTAAATTAAAGAGAAATGTAGTTGATCAAATAAATAGTACGTTTTTTTTTTCTTGTTACTTCAATATGAGTTAAAATAATGAATAATTTTTTTCATTTTCTAAAAAAAATGAAGAATAGTTTAATTAAAGTGATTTGAGTTGATTCTTAATGCAATCAAATAAAAATAACTATCAATCATTAACTATTGGTGTGAAATTTAAATGGATTCATTCATAAAATTTAAGACTTAAATTGTTATATTGATATAATTATTAATTTTATTTTTAGTTATAAGCTCTCAAAATTTGAATGTAAAATTTTGATTTTTTTTTTTCTCTCTACCACAGTGGAAAAATGTAGGGTAGGAAAGGCTAACGGCAAATTTAGGTCTAACACGATGCAAAATGTTGTGAACTTGTCCGTACAGGTTGAAGATTTAATTATTCATCTCTATAATTGTTGTATTAAAAGAATTTATGTCTATTTAGTTTATTGATTTTAAAAAGTGCAACGTGAAGATTATCTACATGGTTCCTTGATTTTAAAAAGTATGAATTGATCTCAACCTCAAGATTGTGTCTTTCCTCAACTCTTAGAGTGATTTGATAAATTTCTAGACTTTTAATTTTGTTTTTTGACATTGAAATCAATATTCTTATAATTTTAAATGAGTTGATTTTTTCTTTAAAAATATGAATTAAAGGTCAAATCACCAAGTAATGATTTTTTTATTTTTTTTTTTGCAAAACTTTGAAAAAAATAATAATAATAAAAAGCTCTCAAGAAAACGGTCTAAATCCAACCCAACTTTGCTATCCAAACATAAACATCATAAACCCAACCAACTCAATTCTACACCTTAGACACACAGCCAACTCAAATAAATTCAATCGTAATCTAATTTCATTCCGTCGATCTAAACTCCACCTTGATCCAAAATCCGAGTATGTTTTTCCACTGATGAGAGGGACAAGATATGGAAATAATTCTGAATTTGGGGCCACAAACCCCAATAAAAGATTTAGTCCATATGGGGTGGTTTCTTCTCCTTCCCAATCCCATTCCCATCACCATGTTAAAGGGATGTGTTTGTTTATTTCACTGTTAAAAAGAACAAGCATCCTCAGCTGCTCACTATGGCCCCCACAACCAAACACCGTAAGGCTGGCCCATGTGACTCATTTTATTTTATTTTTTTTTCATTTTTTTATTTATATTTTACACTCTTAAAGTTGTTTTAGGGTTTGTGGGCTCTTTCTCAAAAGCAATGGAATCATCAGCCTCTCTACATTTGTCCCACATCTTTCCTTCTTCAACCCATATCCTAACTTTTACTTTACAGTCAAACATATCAAATATCAATCAAAAAGATAACCATCACATTAAAAACATAATAAACACATTAATTAATAGGTTATATTATAAATCATGTCCATTAGATAAGTTTTCACAAAGTTGGTATGATATGACAGAAAACTAAAACATTATATTTAATGTAATTGGTGATATGAACTAAAAGACAATGAAGAAACTTTTTTAGAGTTAGAAAAAATAACTAAATTAACATAAAGTTCAAACTACCAAAAATAAGAGCTGGATGATGAATCAAACAATACATTCATTAATTGGACAACTAGACACTAGTTCAGTATGCCTACCCAGAAAGTGGGAATTAAAATTTCTAGCAAAAAAAAGATGGGAGAATATATAAATTAAAAGGAAAAGAAAAAAAAATAAAAGCAGTGTTTTTTCTTCCATGATGATAATTCAGAGCTTCCTTTTGGTTACCCTTTACCTTTATGTAAGTACAGGTCTACAGTCCTTCAAATGAGGGCAAATGGTACAATTGAAGCTACAACAACATGTTGAGTTGGAACTCGCTGATCTGTGGAGCATCGGGGTGGGGAGATGGCGAACGTCTCAAAGTCAATCAGGAACAGCCATCTGGCACACCCCAAGTGGAATCGGTTTTCGAAACAAGCAAAACAAACCATGACAAAGCAATGTACATCTCACTGACTGAAACTAAGATATCCAAACTCCCCAACTAAATTCACAAGGGGGAGAAGCCTTAACACTGGAAGTTCACTAAAAACGACGCAGGAGAGAAGGACCAGCAATGTCAAACATAAGTTACAGACCTATTTTTCGGGGGAAACTCTTTTGTCGGTTACAAATCCCAACCATCTTTGCGCCCATCGAATCCCCATTTCCGATCCCCCAAATTTCCATACAACTCTGAAAACTTATTGAGACATTCACTTCTTAGCTGATAGTGAACTTGGGTATTTTTGCTGATAGCGACACCGGAGAACTTCGATGTGTCGATTGCCCACGCAGGTCTCACGTATTCTACTGTTTGAGTTGAGCTTGCATTGGCATAAAGAAAATTCAATAAAACATCTTCACAATTAAAAATCTTATCAACCAAATCCCTGCCTGGCCTAGCAGCTGCACTCCAGTACCTTTGAAAAGCTAATTGACCATCAATGAAAGCTGCACCTGTAAGAATCATATTGTACCCTTTCTGAGATCGGGCATATTTTTCGGCTCGGTACTGCAGAGGATTTCCATTGACAAGCCGGGGATAGAATCCTACAATGCGATCGGGGTGCTGACGCCATACCCTAAAACCACGTTCAACATCATCACAAGTCATCATGATGTCGTCGTCAAGCTCTAAAACAGCTCGAGTTTTTATTGAAGGGTCCAAGTTAAACCGGTTATGGAGTGAGTTCTTCTTTTCTCTTCTGATTCTCACAGGCACAACTGAATCCAAATCACTTATTTTTGGAGGTGTTCCCTTGTTCCACACCACAACGATCTCTCGAACAGATGAGCATCTCGAATAATGCTTCACATACATTTTCAAATTCCAAATGCGAGCATCATAAGTCATCGTGAGTAACGTGAACTGAGAGTAGTGGTCCTTAAACGGGTAGGCTTCTTGGGCACCATTGCCACCGTATATATACTTCACTGCAGTACACATCAGTGCAACTCCAAATACAAATAAAATAGCAAGCACAAGTCTGCCAGTGCAAGTATTAGATTTTACCCAACTTCGAAGGATTGAAGGTGCTCTGTTCACTCGGCTACAAAATCGTCTCACTTTCGAAGAAAATAAATTTGACTTTTCCCAAGTTAAGACTGCATCGCTCCTCTTCCCTGAAGTATAAACACACCAATTTAGGGGAACAATGCAGTTCACCGCTCCAAGTAACACACCCAGTAACACAACAAGAACAGCAACGACAGCAAATGAAGCACAACCAAGAAAAAATCGATGAATTGAATCACCCGAGGGTACTCGATCTCCGTCCATCACCCCAATCCATTTACCAGAACTAAGCTGCTGAGCATCAAGATGGTGGTAGCGAGCACCATTCCAAGCATTGCGACCCTTAACAGGTTCTACTAACCCCAACGAAACTTCTACTTCCTTGTAGCTATCTGTCGTAAGAAGTTCGATCTTGAAAACACGAACTTTTTTGCCATAAGTTTCACCACAATCTTGACCAATGCGATAAAGGCTACCCTCGTGAAGAAATGGCCTGCCTCCGTTACGAGCACCAAAGCTTTTATCTACATTATAGATAGGGTTCCTCTTGTGAGCCTTCCAAGGACCGAGGGGTGAGCTGCTATACCATATCGCCAAATGCCCATTTCTTTTGGTACCAAGCCCTCTATGATCTGACCCAAAAAGCCAATACATACCATTGTGGTTGATGATGACTGAATCAACAAGGGGCTTCTTGAGAATAATTCTATCCAGTTCCCACTTCAAAGGAAAATTTACCGCCCGATAAAGACGAACTTCACCTTTCTGACTACTTTCCGGCATCATGTATATCTGTGAGAAATAATAGAAAACTATCAAATTTTGGGAGTGTCAGCCCTTTGGATAACCATTTATGGGTACCTCTCCTTGTATTTTGCTAATGGTCAATCAAGTGTCAACGTTTTTCTTCTCTTTTTTTTTCTTTCTTTCTCTCTTTTTTTTTTTTTTTTTTTTTGAAAAAAAACTGAGTGGAAAAGAGGTGCCAAGTTTAAACCTGAAGCTTGAACTCAGCTTGGTTTAGAGATCTAAAACCAACTTTACATTTGGTCGAAAACATTTAGGATTTCAAGTGTCAACTTTTTTTTTTTTGTAACTATATGTTAGGTCTAATTGTTCTTGACAAAAATCCCTTCCCTTAGTGAGACTTTCATGGGCTTGTTTTTTTATGCCCTTGTATTCTTTTCTCGGTTTTTAATATTTATCAAATATTTATACACATAACATATATACATACATAGTCCAACCAAAACATTTAGGTTATATGTACAAGAAAGGCTGTCATTAGCAATGATAATACAACCGCTTCATTTTGAGCAAATGGGAAAAGAGAAAAAATAAAATCTCTTACCTCACCAAGATGTTCAAAGACATATGGAAAAGAGAGATGCCATTTCTCATTCAAAGCAACACCTAGTTGCTGCCATGTTGCTCCACTATCCACACTTTTCGCAACACCTATATCTCCTTGTAAGGATACCGAGTTCTTGGTTTCATAAAATAAGTAAATAGTATCTCCCTGCCAATATAATTAAGCACAACAATTATGTTAATTGTCGTAAACATATAATAAGTGACTGGCAAGATTGGTTTGTTCGGGAAAGGCGTAAACATGCTCATAAGTGGGGAAAATCTAACTAAGATGACAAATTATTTCGATCTTGAACTTTCATCCTTGTTTCATTTTCAGTTTATACTTACAAGTATATTATTCTGGTCCATGAACTTCAAATAAAAACATATTTTGGTCTTTCCCACTAAACTTTCATTTGGTACTTGACAGAAATACCACCATATAAACTAGTGTTCTAAGCCATATGTTTTCCATCTAGTATCAAATTTAAATGCACGTCTTAAATTTTCTATTAAATGCAATATGAAAATTTAACAACAAAGATTAAAACAGGTACTTACAGAAGTCTAAGGATCCTAGCAAAAACATTTCAAAGTGTAATTACCACCCCAAAATAAGGATGAAAGTGCAAAGACCAATATTAATAGACACTAGCCAACTTGAGCATAGCTAGACTGATTAAGGCATATAACCTCGACAAAAAGGTTAGGAGGTTCAAATCCTCCACTCCACATGTCAAAAACGAAACATATATGTACACACACACACAAGACACTAAAAAGTTGCAAGAGTTAGATGGTTAATCTAATAGCTTTCAAGAACCACAATCTTGCA
This sequence comes from Cucumis cinereus, assembly GCA_037974625.1. Taxonomy (NCBI): domain Eukaryota; kingdom Viridiplantae; phylum Streptophyta; class Magnoliopsida; order Cucurbitales; family Cucurbitaceae; genus Cucumis; species Cucumis cinereus. Next base: position 878,759 of record JBBPDJ010000002.1, on the reverse strand, counting down.
TGTCCTATACTATTACTTTACGCAACACCAAACTATTGCAACAAAATCTGTGTTAAACCAAGAATTGGAGCAAAACTAAAAACAGTTTGGTAATAAGAAGTGGCCATAATGGCTACATCCAGACCTAATAGGTATCACATGATCACTTCCTAATCACATTTATGACTTTTATATTGAATATTTTCATCTCATATCATTTTTAATTCGACATAATGGAAGTTCATTTATCGTGATTGAAGACTTATTGTCTCACAGCTACTTTATGATTGCATCATCATTTTCTTTATGAAAAAACCTGACTTTCACCGAAAACAAAAAAAACAACACGTGCAGAAAAAAAAAAATCACCCCCCCCCCCCCCCCACCCCCAAGAAAACCCTGCTATTTGATACTTAAAACCAAAATAAAAACCCCACTACAATAAATAATGATGATAAAATCTACGCCATCTTACACCAAATGTTGAAAAATAAAAAAGTTCTTTCCAGAATAGAACCAACCATAACTAATCTAACGGTTTTGAAGAATTTAGCTATGCTCAGGATTGCCATTTAATATTAATAACTACCTCACTTGTATCTACAACTTGAGTGATTAGCATTCAGTTTGGCCTTTCAAAAATTTGCAGCATCCCCCATGAAAACCTATGAATAATAAACAAACCACTCAAAAGACGGTGAACCTTCCTGTTCACTCAAAAGAACCTCTGAGGTGCAATTTTATGAAATAGACAAAACCGATACCAAAAGGCCGATTATTGGTTGAGTTCAACAACAAAGTGAGAGTTTAAGATTCAGACATCTGACAGATAGATCAAGGGCATATGTTTAAACCAGTTGGGCTATACTCGAATTGACAAAATCTGTCAAACCAAAAGGCTGATGATTATATTAGGAAGTTTGACGATTGGATTCTGTTTTATATTCTTCATTATATCCATTTCTTTACATGTCTTACTCTTGCCCTCAAGAAGACTACGGTCTCACAATAGTTAGAATTTAAAGCCCACTAGGCTTTATGAACACTTCATGCAGGGGCTGATAATCAATTCTTTCATGTTGGGAAACTCCTGCCACAGAACCGAAAGGATGAACAGAAGATATATAGATCTTTTTGGAACAAAGCCTAATGTATTTATCCCTAAGATTACAGGGAAAGAAAACAATCAAGAAATAACTAAGAAATTCATGTTTCCATTTTTATTTCGTGATCAAAACCAAACATGCATCACCACCACGGCATCGCACGTTAAACCCTGAACCCCGTACAAATTTCGAGATTTGAACTTGCAACATGTTGGAATGGCTAAAATTCTACCCAACCAAACTAGCCAATAAGCTACAATCCGATTCACTTCTTCCTTTCTTTATTTCAACGAGGAGGATTCTTCATATGTGGCATTTGAAGTTGTTTACTGACCAATTAATTTTTTTTTTTAAATAATCGGGTCAAAAATTTCGTACGCGGACCTCATTCTATTAAGGTATAACAAACTTAAAGTAGAGCATACATATGAATTCTACAGCCACCAGAAAGACAGAAACAAACATGGAAAAAAAAATGGACTTCAACGAGCGCAGAACTATCAAAGGATCATAGAATTGAAGGCTGATGAACAAATTCAGTGAATCACAGCAAAAAGTGTGAGGATCTTTTTCAGGCGCCAAAAAAGGAAATTCAGAATTAATAAATGAATAGTTACCTGAACAAAAAGAAACGGGTCGGCAACAAAATTACTAGGAAAGCCAGCATTAGAAACTGAAGCACAATTGATAACAGGATTAGCAACTGGCCAGGAAGCACTTTCGTTCCTCCATACATTCACCTGCACTCAATTAAATCCCCACTTAGCCAAAAGCAAAAGGATAATCAATAATCCATCTGATGATCCAGAAATTCCAAAATTCTCAAAAATACAGCTGAGTTAAAGAATAAGAAGCAATAATATAACTATTATGCATCAAGACCTAAGTAAATGAGTTAAGTACAAGAATAGAAACTGTTATAAAACAGAGAAAGAAGAAGAGTTGAGATGAACTCACGTCTTCAATGGGTTTGAGGGAGAAAGGAGAATCGCCATAAAAGACTCCAATAGACCAAGAACCTTCATTATCTTCTTGACATCCAAGCGAAGAAACGCCGCCGATTGTACGGACATACTGAGGAGTAAAAGCTAACCAAGCGTAGAGTGTAGCAATCGATCCAAACAAAACGAAGCATCCAAAGAAGAAGACAAACCCTGACGAGACAAGTCTGATGTGTCTCTGTTGCCACTTCCATCCACAACCGTAGCTACTAGTAGAACCATTGGCACCGCCGCCGCCAACTCCGCCGCCGCCCGTAACCGCAGCACCACCGGTCATAACACAATTACTCGCTGCTCCACTCGCTCCGGGCCCAATTGGACTCGAACCCATCTCGAAAATGGGCCCCGAGATGAGTCAAAGAGGCCTTTCAGTCGTCGGTGAGATCTCACACCGCCGCCACGTCGCCGGAACAACGACAATGGACACTTAACAGCATTTCGACAACACAAAATCCCTCAGTTTATTTCAGTTTTCCCTCTTTGATCTTCCTGTTGGGGTTCGGATTTGTTTGAACTGCAGTTTGGGTTTTTGGCGGAGTCAACGAAAAAACGCGGTGGTCCCTTTCGTGAATCGGAGAATGGCGAGTTCGCAAATGAGGAATGAGTAAACTATTGAACAAATATATTTGTAATTTGGGTTTTATTACTTCTTTTATTTATTTATTTATTACCTTTTTCTCTTAATAAATAAAACAAGAAGAGAAGAATGAATGATATTTCCTAAGGTGGGTTTTGCTGGTTGCTACGGTGGAAACTGGAAAGTTTTGGACAAAGTCCAAATTGAGGGGTTTGATTTCTCTGCGTTTGGAAATTTATTGATACTCGCCGCCTCCAGCCTCACACGAGTGTAAGACACGACACTTGATCCCATGATTGAATTTTCGGAGTTTTTCGTAAGTTTTAAATTATAATTATTTTAAATAAATATCATTTTGTTATTTGGTTTTAGTTCTACTCCTTTAATTGTTTAATTTTAATTTTTCTAGTCATATTTATAAATTAAAAAAAAAACTAATAGAGATTATTGTTCCATGGCTTTATTGAATCTCCTTTCCAAAAATATAGATATAAATATAAAGAATAAAAAAAATTAAATCATTCCTTTAAAAGTATTTGAAACTCAAATGGAATGAAATTTTAACATAAGGATCAAAAATATATTTTAACTTATCTAGTTCTTGAATTTTTTAGACTTTTTAAATTTATTGACCAGCTAAACAAAAGTAAAAGTTTGAGATTCAATTAATCGTAAAATTCAATTTTTTTATTTAATATATCAATTTATTTTTAAAAAAAATATTTAATTTATTGAACACACACATAAAAGTTTGGAAGCATATTAAACGTTTTTAAAGTTTGGAGAACAAATACCATTATATAATTTATAAGATATGCTCGTTTTGACTTTGTTGGTTTATATATTTCGAAATTTCGAACATATCATTAGTTATCAAATATTTTATTCTTACATTGAGCTTAATTTTTTTTTTAAAGTTATATCTTTAGTTCGTCCAAGTGAAAATTTCTATTTGTGTATAGTAACGAAGTAATTGTGTTCTCGTATAAATTGTTGTTTATAGGTTAATTATTATTCGTGTTGATCAAGAAGATGATTGATATCGATCCACTAGTAAGATCTCAAGTTATTTGTTTGGACGTTATTCGTAGATAAATTTTAAATAATATATAAAAACAAGTTAGCAATAATTTAATAGATAATCAAGCATTTGGTGTCACTTTAAATAATTTTTTAAAAACTAAAAAATAAATCTTCAAACCACTATCGATAATCATTTGAGTTATAGTTATTGTTTTTTAAAATAAAATTGATTTTCTCTCCATTTCTTACCATAACTTTTCGTACTTTAGTAAAAAAATAGATAAGAAATAAAAAATACATTTATAATTTTCAAAGATTAAAAAAATCAATTGTTAAAAGTAAATTCTCTCAAATTGCTTCAAATAAAATTTTAGAAAAATATGTATAATTTTCAAATTGTCTTTTATTATATTAACTTAAATAACCAACCATACTTAGTTTTTACTTTTAAATAATAAAAAGCGAATATCCAACTATAGTTATTTTTATGTCATATTTATTATTATTATTACTATTAGTTATCACATTATCATATTTATTATATATTTTTCTAATGATCTGAAAAAAGAACATCATGCGAGTTAAGATATGATTTAGATGCTTAATATGTTCCGTGAGATAAACAAATAAAGATCGGTGAACATCGTATCTACTATGTATGAATTTGATGAACAAAATTTCATTATTTTAATTTTAAAGATAAATAGTGCATCTGTCGTGAAATTTGAGTTATCAATACGAAGAAGAAATAATCAATTTAAATTAACTATATTTAAATTTTATCTCTACAAGAAATTTATACCGTAAATTACATATTTAAAATTCAAAAACAGGAGTTTTTAAGAATAATAAAAAATCAAATTATTTACGCACTATGATAAAAAAAAAAACTATTAAATGATGAAAAATCAACCACACTTGATTGATTTTAACCCAAAGTGTGAATATTTCATCCAATCTGTCCTTTTCGACCGTCTGTATTTCAAAATAGATGTTGTGTTAAATAAATAAATAAAGTTTATCGATTCACCGTTACAATTATCCAAATTATTTTTAAAGATAAATTAAAACAGAATATTTCCAAAATATAAAAATCAAGAAAAAGTGCACATGACTAAATAAATAAAGAAAAAAAAATGTAAGAACTATTATATTTAATTGGGAGTGGGGTGGGAATTGGGATGTCATAATTATTACGACATTTGCAAGTGGTTTTTTTTTTGGGGGGGGAAAGTGTTTTGCTAAGTCAGAATGGATGCATTCTATATTATCCTGAGGGTCTGATTCTTTTATATAAACAATGAGAAATATGGGCAGATTTTATGTTTTTTTTTTGCATTTTTTTGCATTTTTTAAAATAATAAATAATATGCCTTTAAAAAAAAACAACAACAATTGGATGATTTTGTTTTGAGTTTTGTTTCTGCTGTCATGTTGCCCTAATCGATCTATCTTGTCTTAAAAATCTAATTGTTCCACACTTGTACATAATTTATATATCAATTACTAATGAACCATGTACCGTGTAAACTCAACTCATCTCCACGAACACGTAAATAGAACGATATATATAATAATTTATGATCTGTTTGATAACTATTTTGATTTTTTGTTTTTATTTTTTAAACTTTTATTTATTAAAAACAAAAACCATATATATTTGGTAATTAATTTTGTTTTATGTTTTAGGAAAAACAAAATGTATTTATTTGAAAGTTTTTTATTTTTTTTCATTTTCAATTTTAAAAACAAGTTTCTTACTTTTAAAAAGTAAAAAAAGTGAATTAGTTACTAAACACTTGTGTTTTAAAAATTAATTTTGAAAAACAAAAAACATAAAATAAATGGGTTGTCAAACAAATCCTTAGCTTTTATGATATCATTGGGTACTTACTCTTAAAAATTAGTTATATAGTTATCTTAGAATTAGAAGGAAAAAACTTGTGTGTATCCCGAATGCATTCATCTAAGTACTTTCTCGTCTTTCCACCATACAAAAATAAAATTAAGAGTTACTAAAAATAACAACTTTTAATCTTGTTTTTTTGGCGGAGAGATGAAAATCATGTAGATATGTGTATCTTGATGCATCTAATCATCACTTGAATTAGAATATGGACGGCTAGTAGACCCACCAAATTTTGTAATATCAAAAGTTACAATGATTAGATAAAGATATTTTTTCCAACCTATAAAACATTAAAAAAAAATCGTTTGGATCCACATTCATTTGAAGCTTTGGTAGATGCATCAATTTAGCTCGACCAATATATTGTATGATTAAACCACATATATGTGTTTAGGGTGTAAACTAAAGATTGATTTGGAGGAAAGCAAAATACAATTTGAGAATGGTTCTTAACCAAAAATAAAAAAAGTAATAATAAAACAAAAGTTACTACTTGCTTTTTGGAAAGGTTGGGAACATTTGGTGGCTTAATTAAATTTATTTGAAGAGGGAAAAAATGATATTTCTTTTTCTTAATGGTGGTTTATTCAACGTCCCAAATGATTTTACATTAAACCTTGTTTTAATATTTTTATTTTTATTTAAAAAAAAAAATTAACTTTCATTTTCAAAGCATATACTTGTTTCAATTGCGTGACCAACCAAAAAAGAATATACTGTTACAATTTTTAGGGATAATAAGGCCAAGGTTCATGACACACTCTCACAAGGGAACAATGATTTCAGTTGTGGGTCAATTATCACCCACATCTTCTCCTTGTCCCTCTCACATTCCAATTATTTCACCTTAATTAATTTATATATATATATATATATATATATATATATATATATATATATATCTTTGTTCATTGTTTTTAGTTCTTTTAATTTTTAGTCTAGTGATGTAATTTTTTTTAATTTGATGTCTTTGTTTTCATATATATATACATATAGACACACTAATATAATTTTATGTTTTATTTTTACTAACCGTGCTAATCTTGGTATAGAAACCCAAGGACTCAATCGTATGGACGTGTAAAATACAGTATTTTCAATCCATATAGATCCGAATCAATCCATATACTCTCATTTTCAATAAGATTCCCACTAGAAACATACAAGTACTGTAATGTGCCTCTCCGTGTGTATCTGGAAAGCTGTAGGTGATTGATGAACCATTTGTCGAGTGAACTTTTCTGGTTTACTCCAACATTCCCCACTTGTCTAACTGTTGCTGAGAAATTTTTGGATATCAAACGAACCTCCCGAAAAGGTAACTTTAGTGTGGCCGATTTCCCCTCTTTTGCAGTCAGTTTTGCTATAGCACCTGTTGCTCTAGCTAAACAAATTGTTGAAATGAGCTTGACTGGCACATATATACGCACGTACATGCATAAAATGAAAAGTACATAGGTGAAAGTTGTGTCGTTCAAATTATTATCCAATAAAACATCATTACATGATAAATTTTTTTTAATCTATATA
>JBBPDJ010000002.1:799436-871534 GCA_037974625.1 Cucumis cinereus | reverse complement strand
TATATATTATGAGTAAATGAAATGAGAGCGTGAAATTAAGTTATTGCACCTAAATCAATACTTGCACACGGCAAGCAAATGTTATATGCAAATTCAATAGTTTGACATTTTTGGAAGTGAACCGTATGGCTCAATAGATTACAGGTTAGTAATTAAATATATCATATATTTGAATTATAGTATACTAAAAAACAATGACAGGAAACAATTTTATTGATGATGTGAAATGTAATAAAGATTAATAATGCATGCATGTTGCTTTAATGGTAATAATAAATAAATAAATGTACATCTAATTAAATTGAAAAATAGTCAACAGTAATGTGTGTATATATATATACCTACCATATGCTAATAGGAGATTGGCAGAGAATTAAAGATATAATTTGAGAATTACACATGAATGTCCCATAAGAAAAAGGAAAATTCACAAGCCCCCCCCCCCCCCCCCATTAAATTAGGAATCTCAGACCATATTTTTTTTTAAATATGAAAATAGATTAAATTAGTACTATGATCAATAAATTAAGATATAAAATCAAAGTATAATGTATAGCAATTGGTTGTCAATAGTGCAGGCCATGTTAATAGATCCACTAGACAGTTTTGATGCATTTTTTGTTTTTATCAGTGATTCTATTGAAACATAATCTTGCCTCTGCCATTCATTCAAATTGGTTATTTATTTAATTTGATTTTTTAAAAAAATAAAAAAATAAAATATGAAATTGAGCTGTCTTCAATTTCTCCCATTCTCATACGAGAAATAGAATTCAAATGGTACCAATATTGGGCTTCTCTTGAAATATAATAAGGAAGCCAAGTAAGGGCTAAATCAAGGGGATCCAAACACATCCATCAACCTTAGAAACAACCCTACCCGCTAAGTTTAAAAATGAAGGATCAAGTTGAACCGGTCTTTGGGAATTGACAATTCAAGTGTGAGTTGGACATTTTTTTTTTAAATTGCAAAAGTATTTAATTAATTGTCATATATTATTTAGCATATTTTTATAGTTTTCTGATTTTACTAGAATTTTGGCTTAGAAAATTCAAACTTTTTAATTTAAAAAAAAAACACATTTAATAATGGTGATTTGGTTTATTTAGGTCACTAGATTAAAAGAAAATTGAGCATCTAACTCGATAGAACAAGGATTAAACTAGACCGTTTTAGTATTTTATATGTTAGAATTCTTTATTACAATTCAACATTTTTTTAAATAGCATCACTAAACTATATATATAATAGTGACTTCAACGTAAAAGGTTTGATATCCTTTTTCGTACAATATAAAATAAGCTCGTATTTTTGTCAATCAGTGATTTAAGATGCTATTAGAGTAGTATGACCCAAAACATTGTTTCCTCTCCATTTAATATTGTTTTTCACTTGTTGGACTTTCTTCAGACATGAAGCTTAGACGTGAATGGAGTGTTAAATGATATATAATTAAATTCGCCCTCACCCCTCAACTTAAGTTTTTTGGTCAATTGGTGATTTAAGATGGTACTTGGCTCTTTCTCATATTTCAAGCTCACAAGTAAGGAGAGTTTTAGATATTATATTAAATTTACCTTCACCCATCAATAGCCATTTAAGATAGTACCAGAGTCATGCGGAGATTGATGATTTAAGATTGTTTTAAGCCCACAAGTGAGGGGAGGAAATCGATAATAAAATGACGAGGAAATAACAATAACGCAAAGATTTGAACATAAGACATCCTGAACCAACATGTTTTTATAATCTTAAATCACCATTGACCCAAAAGTCAATCTAACAAACTTGATTAGAGTCTCAACCTGTTACCCACGTTATTGAACTTTTAAAAAATTATGAAATTACACGTAAATTGAGACCCATTGTTCATAAATTTAAATGCTAAAGACATAAATTTAAATCACCACATTGTTGTTGTTCATCGCTATAACATCTTATATCTCAAAATTTCTATGAAACTATAAACTATTACAGTAAATGATAGTTTTGAAACATACATACAAAAAAAAAAATTCAAGATTAAAAATTAGTAGGATTTTAAAGAGTGACAATAAAGTAATTTTTTACATAATTAAAACGTGTAGTGTTAACAAAGTTATTCAATATTTAATTTGTATATCAATCAAATAAACTTACGAGTTCGAAATTTTTGTGTTGATAGTTGTTAAACCAAAAATTGATGTAAAATCGTTTTCTATTATTGTGATGTTTACCTGTACTAAATACATGTTTAGAAGTAATTTTGAGTTTAATTTTATATTTATAAATATGATTTCAATATCATTAGAATTAATTTTAAATAATTAAAAAATTATGTTTATAGTAATTTTAAAATAACAAATTGGTTGAATGGAAGAAAAACTATGTAAAGCATTCCAATAATCCTATGGTGGTTTTTTATGCACCCAACAAAATTCTTTGGTGGGATGTGACATTTTTTGCCTTACGACAGTTGGTTTTTATGGGACATGATTACTATGATGTCACATCATTGATCTTTCTACTAAATCCTTTTAGAATTTGGACTTATTATTTTATTTCTTGATTTATCAGTAGTTTTGTCTTTTACGACGAAAAATGGTAAAAAAAAGATAGAATTGACAAAATATAGTAAAATTTCGAATTCTATAATATATATTGATAACACATACAAGCTTCTATCAGTTTCTATTAATGTCTATCAATGTGACACTGATAGAAACTAATAGAAGTTTATCAATGTCTATTAGTGTCTATCGTTGATAGAGTCTAAAATGTATTTTGGTTTATTTTGCTATATTAAACATGTCATTTTTAAAAATGGTTTATTCGAGACTTTTCTCCAACAATCTGCCTTTATTTTCTTCCCTGGTCTTTAGTTTTATAATCATTTGATAGTTTCTTTAAAGAAAAAAGTGCTTTTAATTATTAAGGAGGAAAGTGAGATCGATATTTAGTCAATTTGAATTGAACTAATGAAGAAAACAAACGAGAAAGCAAAAACCAGTCCATAAAAAAAAAGGACAGAATGAGGTGATGAATTTCCTGACTTAAAAACAAACAACAATCAAAATAAACATAACTCAATAGTAATTGACATCAACCTTAATAAATATTAGTGGAAGCTTTGTTCATCATCACCAACCTTGTAATCTTAAATTTTATATCTCAAACACATGTAAAATGTTTTTTAAAAAATCAGACATAATAATTGATTAAAATAAATGAATACAGCAATTGAATATCAACATAGGGCCTAACACATTAATAATTGAAGTGATACTTTTGGCCAAATTACTTTTTTTTCTTTGTTTAAAAAATAAACCAGAAGTTGGAAAATAGTATTGGAAATAAATTTCACAGTAAAAACAAATAAATATCAACTGGGGAAGTTGTCGTGTAAATGACAAAAAAAATTACAAATACAGTAAAATTTTAAAATCTATCAACGATGAACACTGATACACTTCTATCAATATGTATCAGTGACATTGATAGACCTTAATAGAAGTAAATTGATGTCTATATGCTAACTATTAAATAATTTTAAAATTTTGCTATATTTTATAAATATTTTAGTTTGTTTATTTATTTCTCTGACCAATATATATATAATTTTCTAAAATCAAATTCATTATATAATGACAATTGAATATTTTGTTTTTCATTTGTGGAAAAAGATTTATTTTCACACTCCCAACCAATTTGGTCCACTAAATCAGTCAATGTGACAGGAACATTGGTCAACTATAATGGGTTACTCAAATTAAATTTAGAACATAAACATGAAATGGAAAGAAATTATTTTTAAAATGCAAAAACTCTCTTTTTGTTTTTGTTTTCTAAATATATAAAATAGTTGGAAATGTCACCACGAGTATGACTATCCTTTCTTTCTCAAATTTATAATAATAATAATATTATTATTTATTTTTTATTAACATTATCACTAATTTTAGTAGGACTATTATTGTGAGAAAAAAATACTGAATTTCTAATGGTGTGTTGAAATAAAGAATCTGATTAAAAGAGACAAGTTGGTCTCCAGGGTGTACATATGGTTAAGGAATATCATTTAAAAAGAAGAGAGAGAGAGAGAGAGAGAATATTTTATTAAAAATAGCAATTTCAGAATCTCGTTATGCAGGGTGGGTGTTTCATGGGTCCTCGACGTGGGCTTTTGCCTCTTTCTTATTTTTCCTATAGGCCCAATGGGCTTCTCGAATTATGCATCTATACACTTTTATTCGATAGTTTTTTTGAGTTACAAATATGACAACTAGATTTAAGATATTAATATATATAATAACATTTTAAAAAATTGTAAATATAGTAAAAATTTAGTATTGTCTATTAGTTATAGAAGTTTATGATTGATGAATTATATTGCAAATATTGAGCTATTACTGATAAACCACAAGAAGGTGTTTGAAGTGATCAAATGTAATAAGGATGATTGAGAATCAAAAGAGTGTTTTGAAAACGTGAATAATCGAAGATGAAACATAAAGGAAATGGTAAAGTGGGAAAACAACAAGATATAGGGTTAGATTGAAAACTGCTGGAATGAAATGAGTTTTGTATTACAAATCAAACTCAAAACACTCAATCCAAATATAGGTTTTAGATTATATTGCAATACAAACAAATTTCATTACGACTCACCAAACACCCCTTAGGAGTTTAACAGCGATAGAAGACTTAGCTATATTTACATTTCAAAAAAAATCGTTGATATACACTTAATTATTATCCCTAAAATTTTACCCATTATAATTATTCATACTTTTATAACATATATGTTTGATAGTTAAAATGAGGTTAGTTAATTTGAACCTGACTCAAATTAGTTAAAACATACACCTTTTTGTCAAAAGATCGATCAATTGTGTTGAATTAAAGTATAGGAAAAAAAAATTAGTTAAAAGGATATAACTTTGACCACAGAATTTTGATCCCTATATATTGTCGAGCTCTAGAAAAAGCAAGGTTAAACAACAAAAAAGTTTGAGTTTGAATTTACAATCTTACATAAATTGTCAGATAAACTTTAAAACACCGTTTAATATAGTTTTTGAAGTTTATATTTTATGTCTAAAGATACATAATTTTAAAAACCATTCTTAAAAAAAAAATAATACTATTTGATAAGTCATTGATATTGGTTTTGTGATATATTTAAAAAACTTTAAATTAATTGATATATTAGATATAAAATTGAAAGACGTGTTTATTAAGATATAAGATTTTTCTATAGTAAAGTCGAGGGTGGAGAATTTAAACTTAGTTGTAATAAGTTAGTCATTGAACTTAAGTTGTGTTTAATACATTGATTAAGTTTTAAAGGTTGCATAATCATTTACTAGCGTTAAAGTGTTTATATAACTAAACTTATCACAACTTATAAGCTAAAACTTTTAGATCAAGAGACGGTTTAAGAGGTCATATAGGTAGCAGTCGAAGTTGATCGTTGATGGGTGGAGTCATTGAAATTGGAGGTAAGGAGGGTTAGTTATTTTGATAGTTGTAAATAGCAGTATTATATAACTCCACATATCCTTAAAATTGTTTGTTTTCATGTTTCATGAATTTGTTCTTTTAAATATTTTAATCTAAAGAACGTGGAATCAAACCTTCCATTTTTTAAAAAATACATATTTATTGAGTTAAACTCGCTTTACTTTCACCAATAATTTTTGAACACCCCTATAAAAAATTTACCTGTTAATGTACTATTTAAATACTAAATTGAGTTATTTTTAAATATAGGAAAATGTCCAAATGATATTTTTAAATATTTTCAAAAAATTTGTTAATTTCGAATTTGTAGAAAATAAAAAGAAAAAAGAGAAGGGTATAAATATAAATTGCCATTTTAATTCAAACAGCATATAAATATCAACTGAAAGGAAAGATCGGAGTTGGGGAAGAATATCAATCACGGGAAGACATATCCTCTGAGATTCACAGGAACGTGATCGAAACTATGCTGTGTAGCTAAGTAAAGTGAACCAACGTATTGATCGAACTCCAAAGTCTCAATCCCTGCTCTAGAGCTCTCCCGATTTTGCTTCATCGTGCACCGGCGACCGATCGCAATTCGGCCATGAACTGTCTTCAAAACCTTTCAATGTCAGTTCTTAAACTGAAATCGTCATCTTCTACTTCCGATTCATTCAAATATTTTCTTACAGTCTTCTTTCCTCTCTGAATCTCAGATCATCTTCTCTTCCCTTCCGGAGCTTCAAATGCCGACAGATAAAGCCTGAATTCCAGCTCTCTAACCTGGTACTCTCGTTCGCGCCACATTATAATTTTGCACTTTATATATTCAGTCTCTGCGTGTCTTTTTTTTTTCTTTCTTGTTTCATCAAGCGTTAAACAGATTGTTTCGATTGATACAGGTGATAAGGAACTTCACCGATCTACATCGACGTTCTTCCGTGAAGGTAGCTAACGAAAATTTGTGATAATGAGAATTCATGAAATATTGTTTTATCGCGATCGATTTTTTAGTTTCGTCATCGTGTGAGTGATTTTTTTCTTCAATCAGTTTGCCGATTGAAATTTTAGCTATGTTTGAGACTTTGCGTGGTTGTGATTTTTTATATGTTTTGTATCATACATCAATTTTGGAAATGGAGAAATTCTTGCAGCAAATAAGTATGTTCAGTGTTCTGTTGTTTTGGTAGCTATAGGCCTCTGGTTGTTATGAGCCATAATTGTTTGAAATGATTCCTTGTTGTCTATAGGCAGTGTCTGGCTCTACATCAAGCGCCGAAATGAGTGGTGCAGAAGTGGACGATGCTGAGGAAAAGGAGGAAAAATCTGAAATATATAGCCATAACATGACAGAAGCTATGGGTGCTGGTAAGAACCATCATCTTACGACTCTCCTTTGAACTGGAAAATAACTGCGCTGCTGCAAATATTTCATAAATAAATTTATTCAGATTTCGGAAATCTTTTAATGAGAAAGTAACTATAAATTTGTAACAATTTAGAGAAATAAATTGAATTTTCTATATGTCCTGCTTAAAATCTGAATTCAGAGATGTGAATTTTTGCCGATTGATTGGATCTAATCTGCCAGTTCTTTTTTACCATAAAGCTACCTTAAACTGCTTCTCGCTAAGTCCTTATTCATCAGTTATCTAATCTGATCCCCTTTTTGATCTTTATGATATAGTATTGACATATAGGCATGAGCTGGGAATGAACTACAACTTCATTCGTCCAGATTTAATTGTAGGATCATGCCTACAGGTGATAATTGTTCTTGACATTTTTCATCTTGTACGTTTTTATGCACTAACTCCCTTACAATTTCATTCTAATTCTACTAATGTCAGACTCCAGAAGATGTTGACAAGCTCCGCAGTATTGGAGTAAGAACAGTTTTCTGCTTGCAGCAAGATCCAGATTTAGAGTATCCAAATTTCATTTCTGTTAATATCTTTTTTCATAAATTTCATTTAATTCATGTACTCTGTTTTTTCTTTTCTTCTTTTCTATTAAATAATTAATATTTGAGAAATTCCAATATTTCACAAAAGTAGAGTTTGATCAATAAAGTGAAAACTGCTGAATTCCTTTAACTGTATCGGAAAGATATTTTGGGGTTGACATTGGTGCTATAATAGCATATACAAAGACGTTTGATGATATTGAACATTTGCGAGCTCAGATAAGGTTAGTAGGTGTTTGTTATCTTAACTCCTCAATCTATAATGTACTGTGCTTCGATGGAAAGCTATAAATCTGTGAAGTATATAACTGCAATTTTGAACTCTTGCAAGATAAAACCTGAGTATGATGCAACATTATGTTAATAAAGCATTTGAATCGTTAAGTAATGCAACAGGCAGTTTTATTGTATATTTGGAGACTACCAATTTTAGTCCGATAATTTGAAGTGCAGACTAATTATATGCATTTTTTTTTTCTCACAAAGTTCAAACCATTTCCTCATCTAGCCTGAAAAATTCTTTTAATATCATTTCATTGAACTTTTGCACTTGAATGTTATCTTTAATTAAATGAAATAAATATTAAAAATCTGATCTGTACACTTGTGGAGAATTGATATCTTGAGTTAGACCCAGCTTTTTAACCGTTTCTACCTTATTATGCCAGCAAATTTATTCACTCAACCTCATGCAAACATGAGCCATGCACATGCATGATTATATTTTTAAGCATGTGGGAATTTGCATTCTACAATGGCCAGCTAAGTTTTGATGCAACAGGGATTTTGATGCATTCGACCTACGACTAAGATTACCAGCTGTTGTAAGCAAATTACATAAAGCCGTAAACCGAAATGGTGGAGTAACTTACATACATTGCACTGCTGGACTTGGAAGAGCTCCTGCTGTTGCGGTATGTGCATAAGCACGCTTCTAAAATAAGTTTCTCTACTGTACAAATTATTTGCTTTGAAATATAATGAACTTATGAGTATTAGAAATTTCTCCTGAAAAAGGTTTTCTTGATTTTATTGTGCTGTTCCGTATCTCTCTTCACTTAATTTTCTTGTATAGATAAACGTACTTGTGCAGTTATTTGTCTTATTTTTTGTTTTCTCGATTCTTTCAGCTCATATTTGCTCTGTCTGCTCTCTTCTTTGTCATGCTAATATTTTGGCTATTTCCTGATATTTCAACATTTTTTCTCTTAGTTCCTAAGGATGTATTCTGGCGTATGGATAAACACATTAAAGCTTGAAATAAATTTCTAGCTTTTGTTGGAGATGTTTGAGATACTCGGGTCCAGTAAGAGGACGTCTTTGGTTGACAGTTTCTAAATAACATCCAATGCACCTTTTTTTGTTCCGTTTAGATTATGAACCGTGATCACATCTGCTTCCAATGTTTTTAGCTTTATGCCAAGTACATTTGCTTTCTTTGTTTTGCCTAATATTGTTTGTGTGCGTGTGTTGTGCGCTCCTGAGAATATCTATTTCACATTAGCATTCTGTGGAATTTTTTTAATCTTATATTCTTCTTAGTTTATCTCTAGCAAATCTTATTTATTGATAATTATGTTGATTAACTCTTGCCAACTTTGAAATATCTTATGAAATTCAGATGGCGTATATGTTCTGGGTTCAAGGCTACAAGCTGAACGAGGCACTAGAATTACTGCTGGTAACATCCACTATACTCCTCATATAGTGCAGAAGTATGAAAAAAGAAAATTATTTTAAATGACAAAATTTCTGAAAATATTTACAAATACAGCAAAATATCACAATCTATCTATGATAAACCAAGATAGACTTCTAGACATAGATAGTAGTCTATCACGATCCATTGTACGTAGAATGTAATATTTTGCTATATTTTGTAAATATTCTGGTTCATTTTGCTATATTTGAAAAGAACCCTATGAAAAACTTCTGTTGGTTAGATTAACACTGTGTTTTCTGTTACTATCTATTTGAAATGGAAAAAATAGAAGTTCGGAAACATTATATATTTTTGTTTAAACAAAAAAACACTACGTTTTTAAAATTGGAAAACTGAGCTCTGATTGAGAAAATTGAAAGATTACTAAAGGGCATAAAAAGCACCTTACAAAGGAGCCAAAGAAAAGCGTTCTCCTTTAAAAGTTCTAAAACAATAGCATTTTCATTTAGCAGTTTTAATTTTTTAATAGTGTACTGTGTCACGGTAACTGAACAAAACATTTTTTTTTTGTAGCATTCTCTAATGCCAAATACTTTGGTAGTCCTTTTTCCCTTGCACTCTGCAGATCTCTTATGTTATGGTGCAATCACATTCTTCCATTAAAAGAATGTGTCCATGATAAAGCTATAATCATTTTCATTCAATTCAGAGCAGTGAATGCAATAGTTTATTAAATCTGTATGGCTTGTGACTTGGAATGCCCGGAGGAAAAGCACTGATCTCAAACTATAGGTTTCTAAATTTGTAATGTTGCTGAGTGTGCTTGGATTTGCTTTCTTGCAGAGCAAACGCTCATGCTTCCCAAAAATAGATGCTATTAAAAGTGCAACTGCCGATATTGTAAGTATTTTTATTTTATGATTTTTTGGAACAATGGTTTTGGTCACTTGGGTTTTTTACCCCAAATCTTAATATGCATTGCTTTCCTGTAATTTTAATTTTGACATATTTGAGCATTTTAATTAAGCCGTGGGGACTCATTAAATTGTTAATTGGATCAATTGAAAGTGTACACAAACAAGGAGAGGAGTTATCAATTTCTGTTGAATTTATTTTTTTCCATCGAAGAGGTTCGTGGAGATTGGTTACTGTGAAGTAACTCGGAGTTTAGAGTAGTGAAGGGAAAACCTAAGTTCCATTCTTTGCGAGATACAACTTTTGCCTTCTAGTTTTATTGCTTTAACGTGATACTGGTAATTATAGTTGCCTGAACAGGCAGAACCGAAATAAACTGGATACGATTTATGAATTACGAAGATATATGTATTTATGAATTATCATCTTTTGCTTATTACGCGTTACAAAAGTGATTCTGCGGTTTATTTTACTTGAAGCTTTCAGGATTTAACAAGAAGCCTGTCACTTTATCATGGGAAGATGACCAATGCTCAACTGTAGAAGTAGCTGGACTTGATATTGGATGGGGCCAGGTACCCTTTTCTTCCTTTCTTTTCCATCCCAGTAATCCTCTTCATGTTTATCACTTCCTTGAATGTTTGATTTAGGGCTTCTTTGGATTGACTTAAGAAAAAAATGTTAGTCAAAAAACACATTTTTATTTAAAATCTTTTGATGAAAAATGTTTAAAATACACCCCAAAAGCCATTTCGAGTGGTTGCCAAACAATCCAATTTTTTTCTAAATTGATTGTTTTTTTTTTTTAATTGAACACTTGAAAATGTATTCCAAACACACTCTAAGTTTTGGAAAACAGTATATTCTTTCTTCAAAAATTTTGGATTTCTCTTGAGTACTTTTGTTTAATAGATCAATAGATATTTAAGAATCTTTGAACTCTAGATAAGATAGAAGATATCAGGCTTACACAAGTCACTTTATTCTTCCACAATCATTGTAGTAAGGTTCATCGTCAATTTTTAGTTCTTCCGCAATCAGTATGTACACTCGATGAATTATAGAATTATCAACAATTTCTTTCAGGTAAGAAATTGTATTTATTGTTTTATCCGTGTAATTTTTATTCCAGAGGATTCCATTAAAATTCGACGAGGCACGAGGTGCATGGATTCTCAATAGGGAACTCCCGGTATGTCAATCCATTTTATTTCATTGCACTAAGTCAAAATTTGGTGAGTTATAGAGATTGAATCACTAATTTCATGGGATAAATACGTGCAACATGTCTTTAATCATTCAAAATCAATTTTGATTATATGAAAATTGTACTTTAAAAATTAAAATTAAACATAAAATTGATTTTACATGTATTTTGGAATAATTTAGATCATCATAACAAATATGATTTTAACAATTTCAAAATAACTCTTAAAGATGCACTTAGCTCATATTGATATTAGTATGGTTGTTGTGTATCACAACAAAAATAAATTTAAGAATTACCATGGGATTTGTTTGCTTATGATATAACAGGAAGGACGATATGAATACAAGTATATTATCGATGGCATATGGACGTGCAACGAAAATGAGCCCGTCACTCCACCCAACCAAGATGGCCACGTCAACAACTTCATTGAAGTAACAATCTAAAGATCATTTCAATCTTATAAATGAAATAATACCAAATTAATTTCCCAATTAATTACTACAATTATTATTAGAGACATTTTAAAAAATAACACAATTAACCAAAATATTTACAATGTCTAACAAAATTTTAGATTCTATTACTTGTATCATCAATGCTATCGGTGTCTATCATTGATAGATTCTAAAATTTTGTTATATTTTGTAAATATTTTCATCAATTTTTTCATATACAATAATTTTCCTTATTATTATTGTTGTTGTTGTTATTATTATTATTATTATTATTATGTTTTTGTGTTTAGGTTGTTGAAGATGAGGATCCAGGTAGTGATAGAGCAATTCTTCGGAGAAGGTTAACTGGAGATGAACCAGAACTCACGACTGAAGAAAGAAGCAAAATAAGACAATTTCTTGAAGCTTGTCCAGATGAAATTTGAATGAAGGTATGTTACATTCCAATATTCTCTATAGATTGTATTGATATATATTTTGATATATAATATTCTGATAAATGTATGATAGGGAAAAATTATGTGTAATCAATCTAATAATAGTTAGTGTCAATAAAGAACCAAGTACTAAAATGGATTTAATACTGTTGCACGATCTCTATGATTCGTTACACAACATTGAGAATAAAATTGACAACACTAGGGTTTATTCCTAACGTTATTGTTTATAAGTTTAAATCTGATTTGTCTTTGAACTCTCTATAGTGTTTATTTTCTATCTCTTAAAGTTAAATTGGTAAATTGATCTAAAATATCATTGCCTTCGTTTGACAGTTATCTTGTTTAGTTTTTAAAAACTTAGAAATTGAGTTCTTGTGTTTTCAAATATATCAAAATGAACTAAAATATTTATAAATATAACAAAATTTTAGAACCTATCAACAATAGAGATTGATCGACATTCTGAAAGATATGTCGATTGTTGATTCAACAATAAATATTTTAGTACATTTTGTTATATTTGAAATACACTGATTAGTGGATTTTGAAATTTTGTTATGTTTGTAAATATATTCAACAATTTTGACATTTAAAATAATTTTTCTTCTAAAAAATCTACTCTTGTTTTTAGAATTGGACTAAGAATGTAAATCTCTACTTAATAATTGTGATAAATAATTCTCAATTTTTAAGTACAAGAATTCAATTATTTACGAAACAAAAACATTAAGACCTCATCTTATAACCATTCCAATTTTTTGTTTATTAAAAATAAAAACCATGTATGTGTGATAATGGTTTTTGTTTTTTATTTTTGCAAAATAAAATGTAGTTTTTTAAAAGCTTCTTTTTTTTCTTTTTCATTTTCAATTATACTTCATAATTTTAAAAACAAGTTTCTTTTATAAAAAACAAAAAAAAAGTGAATCAGATACCAAACCTACCTGTTTTTAAAAAATTAATTTTAAAAAACAAAAAACAAAAAACAAATGGGTTATCAAACAAGTCTTAATTTACTAATTTTTTAAGCTCTGTTTGGTAACTATTACAATATTCTGTTTTTTGAAAAATAAAATGTATTTTTTGAAAACTTTTTCTTTTATTTTTCATTTTCAATTTTTCTTCATAATTTTAAAAACAAGGTTCTTTTTTAAAAAATAATTTAAAGTTAATTAGTTACCAAGCACATTTTTTTTAAAAATAAATATAAAAAAAAAACAAAAAACAAGAAACAAATCTAACATACCCTTAAAAAACATTGTAATTGTAATTTGACATTGCAGTTTGTTTTTGTCAGTTTATTCTAGGATATTTATAGGACATTTGAAAATGATTTTTTAAGTGCAAAAAGAAGTGTTTTTAATATAAACAACAAAAGTATTTTAGGTGATTAAAAAATCAGTCCAAATAGTCGAAACGTATTTGAAATGAGCCGATGTTAAAAATGCAATAACTTTTGTTAAATGGTTATAAAAAACTAATGATAAATGGAGAAATCGGTACAAAACAAGTGTTTATTCATTCATGTTGGATAGTTATTATTTACATTCAAATCTACCATCATCTCACATTTTCTCTCTTACCTAATTTTACTTAAAAAAGAAAATCACTAAAATAAGATATTCATAATCCTAATTTTTAAAAACTACAAATTAAAGGTGGTTATCAAACAAGTGAATATATTCGATTGTGTTTTAACAATGACAACCAACTAAAAACATTGGGGTCTTAAACCATGGCTATCATAATTTTGAATGCCTAAAATAATATTATACTAAAAAAAGAAGAGTAAATGACTCGTTGATACCTAAATAATGTTTTTTTTAATTAAAATAAAAATAATTGTTCGGTTGAATGTTTAGATTAAATACTTTATCCTTATTTTCTACACTTTTATCCTACTAGTCGCTCTTTACACAAATTTTCTTAATTTTTCTAAACACGCTCTCTCGCTTATTAGGTTTTTTTGAAATTTTGATGAGCACTTAGTCCTAGGAATGAATAGAAATTGAGTTAGAGCCTAGTTTGATAATCTTTTCAATTTTTTGTTTTTGTTTTTTCTGCTTTGAAAAATTTTGTTTATGAAAAACAATATATGTTTAATAGTTGACTTTGTTTTCTGTTTTTGAAAAATAAATGTATTTTCTTGAAAGTTTCTGTTTTCTTTTTCAATTTTCTTTCATGATTTTAAAATTAAGCTTCTTGTTTGAAAACAAAAAGATTAATTCTGCTATGTTTTTAAAAATGATCTTAAAAAAAATTAAAACAAAAACAAAAAAATAAAGGGGTTACTAAATAGGCCCTAATTCGCTAAAAATATATAAAGAATAAAACCTTAGGTATATGCAGCAAGCCAAATTCATTATCCTCCCATAAATTCGAGAAAATCTAGAAGATGTGTGTGTATCCATGATTGAGTTCTAAATTGGATGCAAAAAATTGTTTTACTGATATTATATACATCATCCAAAGAACACATGTAATTGCTAATTAGTATGGAAAAGACATTGAAAGAAAGCGACGTACTTGAATTGACGATTCTTCTTACTCATATATTCACAACAGAGTTCCTATCTACAATCTGCAGCAAACCGTTAGAAAGAAGAACAAAATATCGCGTCAATAAAAAAAATTTCAAAAAAAAATTAAAAAAATCCCAATTTTAAATAATTAAATTAAGAAAAATGAAATGAAAAGAGAAGAGATGAAGATCACAAGAACAAAAACTGACCATTTTAGTGCAAGAGATTTATTTAGTTGACTGTGTCTCATTCTCCAAGTGGTCTTTGCTTGTGTTGATGATTAAGAAGGTTGTCTAGTTTTTTCTCTCTGGAAATTTTCCTCTTTTCTATTTTCTGTCTATACCTTTTTTCCTCTTCCATTTCATAAATCCCTTCCAGAAACACGTCTCCTGTCAATGGCCACAACCATGTTTTCTGTGTCGGGCGATCGCCATCGTCGGCAGCTTCAGCTAAATCTGCATTCATGGCTTTCAACAATGTGATGTTGAAGAATTTAGACCACATGAAGTCCTGACGTTCTTCAAGTGGATGCTGCTCTTCTAGTGAACCTGAACGTGGATTTAAGTAAACCATTCTACGCCCACTATGGTACGCCCATACATTTATCAGGATTCCCAACATCCGGCAATAACACTGCCTTCTCTGCAGATTAAAACAAAAGCACGTATGCTGAGAATGTCAAATTTGTTTTACTTACTTCCCTTTTGTAATATATTTACTAAAAGTTCATTAAGAAAGTGTTTTGAAAAATTCTAAGAATAGATTAAAATATAATAATAAAAAAAAGAAACAGTTAAAATGCTTTTAGAAGAAACATTTCAAACTATTTGGTCTTTGAACTTTCCATTTTGTATCTAAAGTCAAACCTCAAACTGCACCGTAGAAGTAATCTCCTGGAGAGAAATAGGAAGGATACTTACTTCTAGCCCTGAAGAAGCCAGCAAACATTCGTTGTCATAGCCAAGGTCTCCGTTCACGGTATCTATGGAATCAACAAACATCCTGCAGCTCAAATACGAAAATTTCGGT
This sequence comes from Cucumis cinereus, assembly GCA_037974625.1. NCBI lineage: Eukaryota > Viridiplantae > Streptophyta > Magnoliopsida > Cucurbitales > Cucurbitaceae > Cucumis > Cucumis cinereus. Next base: position 855,846 of record JBBPDJ010000002.1, on the reverse strand, counting down.
CATTATTCAAGCCAAACAAAGATAGAGGCTATGTTGAGAGATATATGTTTTCTTTTTCTTTCTTCTTTTTTTGATAAGAGATAAATGGGTTCTAATTCTGATCTATAATGTGAGCTCTTACCGGGAAAACATGATAAACTCCAAAAATGTAGGGGTTGGCATCACCCAGCTATGCAGAGAAGACCAGAGATCGCCATCATCAGGCATTGGAGGAAGAGCTTCCGAATGTGATGGTGGTAGTCCGTACATATGCCTAAAGGCATCTTTAAATGTAGAACTGAATGGATGGATGGATGTAATTTTAAGTGAGAACATCTTCAAATTGCATCCGTTAATGTATAATTAAACACTCATGCAAGACTTGGAAGTTGATGTAGTATCGATATCAATTCAACCCTCTCTATTCATGGTATCGATTCAACTTTCTATATTTCCAAAATCATATAATACATATAGCATCAAGTCAAGTTTTATTTAATTGGAATAGGAGAGCTTTTTAGATGTTTGTAGAGAATTTGAAGTTATATGACTAGATCATTGTTAATGTTTAAACCCCGCTTTTTCACCTTGCTAATTGGAATGTTTTGTTGTAAGCTACTTCGATTTCTTTGGATTTTTTCTTCTTTTTAAAACCCTTAAATGAGAAGTATTTCAGTTTCTAAAAAAAACCATCGGAGACTTGGCCTACGATCATGAAGCAGCTATGTATTAATACTAGAATATGTTGAATAAGTGATATACCAGCAATGTCCCTGATTGAAGACGTCACATGTGTACCAAAAGGGACCATCATCGCTGTCTATGACTTCAGAATCCACGTCCAAGTATGCCCAGAAGTAAATAACTTCTCCTCTAGTATTCTCCTGAATTGCTTCTTCCAAAACCTTTCCAGCCGTTTTAGATAATGAGACCTGTTTTTTTTTTTTTTTTTTTTTTTAACAGACGAGGCTGGTTATGAATTGGAAGAACAGAAGAAAATGAAGAAAAGACTCCCTAAGCAGCATACATATATTGGCATAGAAGCTTAAAACCCGTTCATTACAAACTGAAGGCCAGTGGTTTAACAAATCCTAAGATTTCTTACAGAAGATGATATATTATATATATATATCTCGAAATCTTTGACTGCTGGACCTAATTAGAATGGACGACTGTTATGAAAATGGGGTAAAAGTATTCCTTATCTAAAGCCTCAACCTCCAAAAATGTTGAGGAGATTCATCACCAAGTAATGCAACTAAGTTGAAACAATGTTGGAATGATGGATTTACCTTCCTACCATCAGCTTGCCAAGATTGGAAACCAATCCAAGGTTTTCTGTGAATTGTATCAATCTTATTTGCGATAGCAAACATTCCTCCAATCTCACAAAGAATGTCCTGATAGAATCTGTTTTTCAAAAGCGGAAGCCGCTGGGGAGCATTGACATCATCTGATTTCAACCTCAGTGCTCTGGAAGACTGGAGATCACAATGTAAATTACAAACAATAAAGAACAAAAAATCAGCATCTTGAAAGCAAGGAATACATTCATATTTAAGAATAACAAGTCAAGTTCCTAGGATATCCAGATGGTTCATATAAAGTTTAAGAATGGGACAAATTTGACGAGTGTGATGTTTGAGGCCCTTATTGAAGTTTAATTGAATGGGACATAATTGAAGTTTAACAATCTACTTGATGTTTCTTATTTAAGGAAATGACTGGATATGATGGTGTCTTGTTGTTCCTTTTGCTTTTCTTAGTTTTAATGACAAAATCTAAACTATAATCTCTCTTATATATGTTTAACATTCAAGACTGAAGACCTAACAAGAGAGCATGATTGATGGACTAAATTCTATCATCGTTGTCGAATGAATGACACAAAAGATAAAAGCTAAGAAAAGATACACAAAGTAAAACAATCAGAAACATATCAGCAGATAGTTTTGGATGGAAGAAGCTCACAAGACTAAGTCCACGAAACAGAGCACCATGATGTAAAAATGGCCAAGCTCCAGGTCCGTTGTATATCTCATAAATGCATACCATCTGTCCTGCCCTTTCAAGTTCTTCCTCGTCCTTCTCATTTTCAAGCTTCATCCTATCAGACTTCCGTGCTCTATGATATATTCGCTCCCATGAACCTAATATACTTTCTGTTCTTTCTTGAAGCTACATAAGAAATCATAAATGGAATTGCTCTCAGGAAAGTGAGTGACATAAAGATTGCAGCCAAGTCAAAAGGAAAAATATCAACATACCTCCTCCATTTCCACTCTATCATATTCTTCAGTAAGTTCTATTTCCCCAATAATATCCCAATCTTGTTGAGTTGGGATATCATGCGCCGAAATCTCCTTTCCAGGACTGGAGATATTTAAGGGGCTAACAAGGTCAGAGAACTCCTCTTCGAGTTTAATCACTACGCTCGATTTTCTTTTAATACTCTCATTGCGTTGCTCATTGGGGACTTGTATTAATTCGTTCCAAAAGAGATCCCATTCCCACACTGCTTTTGGAAGCCGAGTAATGGAACTTGGCAGTACAACGTCTGATGGGAAATTGAGGAATTCCTTCAAGAGATTTGCATATCCAAAAACGCACTCTGAAGCAAGAATATTTTTAGCAAGTAATCTTCCAGACGAAGCAATATTGTTAGCAATTCTAGTGAGCCTTCCATCAGAAGTTGAAGTAAGATCAGTGAGAGCTCTTATTAAAGCATCAGAACTGAATTTAGGAAAAAGTAACCCATGGAACCCCTCAACCACCTGCACGTTTCAAGACACTATTATTATATTTTTCCTTTCTAGTGGAGGAACTTGGGAGAGAAGTAAAATGGAAACAAAGGAGAACTAGAATACTGTTCTATAGTTAAATGACTATAGAAGAACTTGAATGAACTTACATATTGGTTAATAATGGGCAACTCAGGTGCCACTATCGGGACTTCAAAGGTCATGGCCCGAATGAGCAAAGGAGGAAAATCTTGTACATTTTGTGAAGATTCATAAAGAACAATGTCGGCGAAGTACAAAATACTATTTACGTCTTGATCAAAGCTATATTGGCTTAAATAACCACTAGGAAGTCCTAAACGTGAAGCAGTTTCCTACATTGAGTTAAAGGATCGCTCATTACTCCGAGGAAATACTTGCAGTTATAATATACTATAACAAAAGTTCACAAGAAATGCATAAGTAGAAACATAAAGGGTGATCCAGTCACTGTGAAAAAAATAACATTTATGACTTCTCCTTGTGAAAAAAAACAACATTTACTTTGTTTCTCAGAAAATAGATGCGTTGTCAAGTTGCTATCAGTATTAGAAACTTTACATGATACAAGTAAACTAAACAAGGCCAAGGGAAGGATCATCCAATATGCTATCCGGAACTATCAGTCCATTATTTCTTAAAATAATCTAATTCTGCCTCTTCAATTTACATTCACCAAATAAATTTTCCTTTAAGAAAATTACTAGAATGTCCCCTGTTTAAACAGATACTGAACAATTAAAACAGAAAATTTGAATTTCCCAGCGAGTGTCGTAAGAAAACAAAACCTCGTTTGCTAGTTATATTTATTTTTTTAGAATATCAAACCAAATTTACTTCAATCAACATTTTCTCAATTTGACCTATCCAATCATTAGTCATATCATTTGAAAGAATGAAAATAGAAAGCCACAAGCAAATTGGAACGTAAAGAAAGCTAGACTACCTGCAGAGCATCATTGCATCCGTTCGTGGAATTACCACACAAGAAAACAAATTTAAATGACACTCCAGGATTTTTCCTCGGCAATTTAGTCAGTACAGGTCCCATGCGATTCAAAGCCACAGCACATTCCGGTGATAGCTCATTATAGAAAGAACTTCCAACCACAAGAACTACGATATCTTCTACACCAAATCCAAGTTTCTTTCCTAACTCGTACTTGAAGTGAGTCTTCTTATAAAATTCGGCAGACCAAACATCCACAGGCGATCCTTGGATCACATGAAAGTTTCCAGTATCAAGCGCACTATATAACATCTGATGGAAAATGGAATAAAAGATGAGCAGTTGCTAAGAGATAAATCAATGTCTTCTTCTAAATTCGAGGGAAAAAGAAATGTCAATTGTGAGGGTAACCATGCGTATAAAAGCATAATATAAACAGGTAAGTTCATAACTTACTGGAAGAGCAGAATTGGGAAACACAACAACACTAGCTCTGCTAAAAGTACTTCTCCAATGAGAAACAAGATTCTCCCAGCCTCTGTTCTTATACATTTTAAGACGCTTGGCTAGAATATCATCCTGAATGATCCATATAAGTGGTATTGAACAAAAAGGTTCCACCATAATACTGCATACGTGAAAAGCCATGAGTTATTTCTACCATGACAAGGGAAAAAGAAGTCCACATCACATCGACAGTACTAAAGAAAAGGTCCCTCCAAACAAGCACGGAAATGCATAAGCATTCAGATATTCATAATTCTGTATCAACTTTCTCCAAACAAGTTTGCTATTATTACTATCATAATAGTCTAATTTTAACATCTTTCAGAAAAATGAAAATCTCATTGCATCCGTTTCTCGATTTAAAATATCACTACTACTAAAAGAGCAAAAACACATCTATAGATTGTAATTATAAAAAATATTAACAAGATAACTCTGTGTTTGTAAACATTAATCGTAACAAGTTCATAATGTACAAGGTTAAAGCTTTTGGCATTTATTTTACGTCGCTGTATTTTAAATTGGAGGATTCCTTATTCTCCTATTTTGTAATTATCTTTTACTTATTAATGTTGTACTTTGTTAAAAAAAAATGTACAAAATTGAGTAAATACAATAATTCCACTTTATTTAAGAAGTCTTACTGAGGATAAGCAGAAAAAACATACGACTTACTATGGCCCCACATGCAGAAAACTCAATCACTTTTTTTCTTTTTTGAGAAACAAAAAACTCCATCACTTATAGTATAAACCTCCACTCAAAATAGTATCAAAGTAAACCAACCTTGTAATAGCCTCCTTCCCTTCAAAAGAATCAACGATGATGCCTTCAAAACTGCAAGGATAAAAGTTAACCATTCATGCAGTTCTGAATACTAACAACAGAGATCATCTTGTGCTGGTACAAATAGGAAAAGAAAAGGTATAAGTCTATGTTTATGTACGTATGCAGAACAGGTGTGTGTGTGTGTGTATAGAAATGTATGCACTCACAGTAACCAATTAATTTGGCCAAACTGCTTTGGGCTTAAAAGGACAAGTCGACCAAGTTCCTGCCACATTTGACGTGCTTCTCCATTGCCAACTGCAAAAATCTGAGACTTTTCCATAAGAGTTATAATCATTTGAAAAGTGGCTGATAATAATACCCTTCAATTATGTCAGGTTTGAACGACACGTCAATTACATGTCTCCCGCAGAGTATGCCTAGAAAACCATGCATCGTGTGACTTCTTATACTATGCTATTTCAGCATAACAGTAGCAAAATCAATGTCAAAGTTCTCACCTCAAACGCATATCCAAGTTCCTTCATGTTCTTCATTACAGTAATTAAAAACAAGGATAATGAATCTTTCTCCATGTTTCTCAATATCTGATAATTCAGGAAAAAAATAAATAAATAAAAGAAGAAGAAGAAGAAAACGAAGAAGAGAGAAAGAAATTAGGAATAGTTTGTTTATTTATGAAAGCTTAATTTGTTAGCATTACACATTTACAAAGAGTAGCTTTCACGTGTAGGCTACTGAATTATCCGTGCATGATCTTGTCAACATATGATGATGCAATATTTGCTAACACATACTGTTATATGCACACTGATGCCTATAAACATATAATACGAGTTGTAAAGTATTAATACACCAAATTTCTCCAAACTGTTATATGCACACTGATACCTATAAACATATAATACGAGTTGTAAAGTATTAATACACCAAATTACTCCAAACTAACCAAGACTCTGCATCCAAAAAGAACGGAGTTCGACCTTAAAAACTCAGAATGACAGCTAAATTGATAGGGGCTAATGAGCTCTACAAGCCAAGATTATTCAGTAAATATGAAAGAATCTTATTGATTTTGAAAACTAAATAATGATCCCCGAAGGAGAAGCAATTGATCATCAGCAAAGCCTCGTAAGTGATAAGTTATTCAATAGAAATACACTGACATCTCGTCTGCCTAGAAAACTTATAGACGCCAAAACATGTGATTCCAAATTGATGATACTATTGGAATGTGATCACAGTAGTTACAGTGGGACAAGATCACACCTGAATCCACTGTTCATTTCCATTAACTGTATTTTATCTTACCATTCAAAGGTTTTCCCCTTCAGTTCTTTCATGCCTAAAAGGTCTTAAGGACTATGCATTCTAAAAACAGGATTTCACTTAATGCAACTTCACTACCAAAAAAGATGTTTACAATAATTATATCAGTTAATACTCAATGCATGCTCGTGTTTTAATACTCAAAAGTCTTCGGATCTAAGATTTATACAACAATTTTGTCACGTTTTACAGAAGAAATCAACAACAATAGTATTCTATCTGACTTGAGATTGCAAATTTGAAGCGTCAATTAGCCTGATTCCAAGATATAATGTAACGTAAGAACTGCAACTACAGTGACACATTAATCACCTCGTAACTTCCGGCTCAGACACTTAAAAGATCAAGACCATCAGTAATGTCATAGAGCTCAATGTTACTGTTAGAAATCTTAAGACAGTGTACATTAATCAAATAAACATCCGAATTCTCGTTGCTGGACTCCAAAGGGAAAACTATTGCACTAGAGGTATGAATATCACTCTAATTTAATATTTCGTGTAAATAATTTCGTTCAGAAAACAAAAATACTAATCAAAGCAATCTACTATTCCACACCAAACAGTGAAAGTAGTTTGAATTTGTCCTCAATAGCAGAAGGCATGGAAATGAATAATTAAACCATAACTTGAGAATGTAAGAAAGAATCGAAACTCGATCACTCACCAGAGCAAGCCTAGGTTTCCGAAAACCAAAACGATTCTCTGAGTGCAACCGATCAACCTCATTACCTTCAATAAACTTCCGAGGAATCCTCTGCGGAACGAACTTAAGCGTCATTCCAAGCTTCAACTCTGCATCGCGTGACCAAGCTTTCTCGCTTCTTTTCAAGAACACCGAAGTCATCAAACTCTCCAGGTAAAACGTAACCACGAATAGCAAGAGCAAAGCAAAGCCAGCGAAAAGGAAGAACGATCTCCTACTGAACGCGAACCAGCGGCGACTATCGTACCGGCCGAGGTTTGATCGAGAACGCGTAGCAGGACGATCAGAGGACACATTGCCTTGTTCCTGATGCTGCTTGAGATTTCGCTTCGAAAGAGATCGTTCTCTGAAGGATAAGTAGCCGATACCACCAGCGCCGTCGTCATCCGACGGTGGAGATGATTCCTGCATCATAATGGAGATTGTACGAAATCTTCTTCTCGATGAAAATGGCGGGAAACTGTGAAGGCGAGAGTCGGAAGTTGAAGCTTGGTTGTTAGAGGGAAAAGAAAGCGAGAGAGTAGCGCCAAAGTGAAGAAGTGAAACTGATTCGTTTTTTGGTTTCGTGTAGTTTGTTGCGTTCCGTTTGGCTTTTATACCCGTCTGATAACGGCGAAAGTTTTGTTCGAACTCCAAGAATTTAAAATACAAAAATCACCCCAAAGCAAAGTAGTATACACACTTCAAAATTTTCGATTATGAAAATTAAGTCCTAAAACTCGTAAAAACGTTAAATAATCATAGAAATTATAAAAATGATGTAGATTTGAAGGTCTAATTTGTATGGTTTAAGAGTTTAATTTTTACAACTATTTTAAGTTTTAAAATCCAAAAAAAAGTTGACTGCCCTACAAATTTGAGATTTGTTTTTTTTTTCAAATGAAAAGTTTGAAGGTATAATTGCAACTATTGTCATGTTTCGGAAGCAGTTTTTATAATTTGTCTAAAATTTAATAAATAAATATTCATGGTATTTTAATCAAAATGCATAATATCTCTTGAAGTTAGAAGTTTTATTTCTTAATCTCTAAATTCTAATTTAGCTGATATTGTTCTTTTTTAGTTCAACAATTATCGAGTGATTATTTGTAATGCAACTAAGTATTGAGACTTTTTTTAAATTAAACTATTAATTTTTGAAATATTAATTAATAGAGATTATATGTTATAATTGATATGATATATTTAATTGTTGCTATAATTTCTACAATATGTAGTTGTTTGTATAACAATAACAATTGGATGTATCATGAACTACTATAAGCGTTGGTTTTCTTTAATACATCAAACCATAAAAATTTGTGATTCGATAATATCTTATTTGTCTCTCTCACCCCCTTTGCAAATCTCACCTCATTTTCCTGGACTAATTTCTTGCACTTTACTCCTGCGAAATTACAAAAATGCCCTCCTAAGCCCAACCAAAAGTAGCTGTGTCTACAACAGGAAATAATAATAACTAACGTTTCATTTTCGTAAGTTTTAATTTTAGGAAAAAGAAATTGTATCAATAAACATTTAGATTGTTAGCTAATTCCCAAAAACAATACCTTATTATCAACCACATCCATAAAATTGAACACAAGCCCATCTCAATTCTATGAAAAGATGTTTTCTTTCAAATATCGTGCAAACAACAATCATCTACATTTAAATATTTTTTTCAAAAAACTATCTTTTCGTGCAAAGTAATAAAGTTATCCGTTGAGCGGTGTTTAGTACCAAGCCCCGAACATAAAGGGTATTGTACAATCTACATGGAGTTCACAAGTCTAAAAAGGAGAGGTCAAACCATCTAGTTATAAGTCAAACTAATTGAGCTTGCCCGATGGAAAGTAGTTGAACTAATTAAGCTAAAATTGGCACCATGCAACCTTGAAGGCCAAACCTATTTTAACATTATTGATATTCCACACATATCCCAAACGATAATTAGGGATGAACATTATAAATAGCTCCATTTTGTCACCTTGAAGGAGTAAGTAATTCTTTTTGTACTTGGTCGAGCAAAATACTCTATGTATTAACTTTGACATTATAGTATATTTGACTCAATACTCATCTCAGTACAAACACTTTTAGAGGGTAGCTCTAGATCCAAATAAGTCTTCGAACCAAAGAAAGGGTCAAAGGAGTGAGAAACACTTGAAACAAAATACTCACACCAGTAAAAATAACCTTTAAACGATAAGATTATTGCAATCTCACATTTGATTTCTAATACTATCACTCATGCTTACCAGAGCTTACAATTAAATTTTTACATATCGTAAAGTACAAAAACTACTCGTGAACTATAAAAAATGATTCTAATCAAATTCTTATATTATAAAAATTAAAAATAGACATAGGAGTTTGGTTAGATTGTAAATTAACTATTTGATTACAAGAGCAGGTATAATTTGTAGGTAGTTTGGTTACAATAATTTCATAAGTTATTGACTTTAAGTGTATGATTATTAACAAACCCTACAAATACGTATACTTATACTATTACCAAAAACAAATTCTTTTATTCTAAAAAAAATTCCCTAATTTAATGAGAAATTATCAAAAATAAAATTTTTTACAAAATCAAAAAATAAAGTGTAATTTATTTTTGTTTTTTGTGTTTTTTTCTATAAATAGTTTGTTTTTTCTCCCACATTTAAAAAATCCTAATTTAACTGACGCCATGTTATTCAAAAAATTTATTTACTATAATATTATATAGGGAATATAATTCGCGGCCTCGTGGGCTTTGAATGGACTTGACAGCAAGCCCAAAACCATGAACCCAGACATTGATTGCGATATTGTCTACACTTTAGTTGTTCTTTTTTTTTTCTTTTTTTTTGTTTCAAATATTAGTACATACAGCCAAAGGATTTGGAGCTGTTTCAAAATTTAGATTCAGTTCTCGAAATGATAATCATAGGATAATTATAATGGGTAGCAATTTTATGAATAATAATTAGTGTATAGCAACATTTTAAAAATAATGTAAATATAGCAAAGCTTGTAAAAATGGACTTCTATGGTTGATGTGCTTTTATGGTCTCTTGGTAATATACTAGTATTTACATTATGCTCTATCAGTGATGAACTTCTATCATTGATAAACTATGACAGATTTTGCTATATTTGTAATTTTTTAAAAATGTTGTCATATATATTAATACTTTAAATCTAATTGTTATCTTTGCAACTAATCATATCGTTGGTAGCTAGGAATCTATCAAGTCGAAGAATATTTATATCAAAGTCTATCATCGATAGATTTTGTTATATTTGCAATTTTTTAAAAATGTATAATTATATATTTAATTATTATCCTAAAGTATTTGTAATCATATTTTCGTCACGTGTGTGTGCGATTTTTTTTTTTTAAAAAAAAGCAGTCTTTTGATTTAAGTTTTTTTTTAAAAAAATTGAGATTGGATTTTATTTTTAAAAAGATCCTAAAAAACATTCGTAAAAATAATGTGTATACTCTTAGTTTTGAAAATTAAAATTCATAACTATTTGGTCGTTAGTCGTTGGTTTTTGAAAACTATATTTTACTTTTCAATAATTTTCATTTTCTCTATTTAACCATTTTAATTTTCATAGACAATATCAAAACAATTTTTAATATATATATATATATGACTTTTTGGATATTGTAAATTCCCTTAAAATTAAATTAAAAAAAAAACATAGGAATTCACTAGTGAAAGCTGTCATAAACCTAATTCTAAAAAAAAATAAAAAATCACATCAGATTATCAAATTGAGCATTCACAATTGTTTTGTCCTTTAGTTACTAGACCTACATAAATGAAAAGAAAAAAAATCAAAATATTTATTTTAGAAAAGGAATCAAATAATTAGGTTAGTTGTGTATAAATACCGAAAGGGACGTTATTTTGAGGGACAGCTTGGAGGTTGGAACCACAAATGAAATAACATTAATTCATGTGTGAATTTACAACCGTTCAATAATAAATATTAAAAAAAACAAATCATTAATATCAATCTTATTTTTTTAATTTAAAAAATACAATTATAAATACTACAAATATTCCTCTTCTTCTTCCCCTTTTTCTCATCTAAATGTCACAGTAAAAATTTTCCAAAAATAAAATAAAAAACAGTTAAATTAAATACTATTTTTAGAGAAAAATACTAAAATTAGAAAAAATGTTACCACCGAACGTGGGTTGACCCGCGCGAAATGAAAACTCGAAAGAATATTATAAAAAATAAAAAATAAAAAAAAAATAAAACGTTTGGAGCATTATGTAATGAGTTTTGGGAGCTGTGCGTGCGGCGTGGCTGCGCGGGCACTAGGGTCATCAGTTGACTTTTTATTCCATTATTAACCTCCTTAATGCGCGTATTAGTTTCATCTTACCCTTCAAACCCTTTTTTTTTTTCATTTTTTTTTTTACTTTATTTTTTGTGGTCCTTCAAATCTCCTCCCAATTTTTTAAAATTCTAATTTCCAATTTTACCTTTTTCTTTAAGTTGCTAATTTATAAGAATACAAATTCAAAGAGGCCTATGACGTTAGTTAAAAGTGTGTTTTATGTAGGATTATAAAGTAAATGGTTAGGATTGTGCTAATTAAATGTTTTGAATCGATTATACGGCGGTTGTAAAGATCAAGCACGAAAGTTTTATTTATGAGTTTTATATAGATTTAAATTGTAACCTAATTTGTATTCATTTTATTTACATTATTTACAATTTTGGTATATATATTCTCTAATCGATTTATTGGAGCATTGGATTATATATATATATATATATGATATTGTCTCAATAATAATAATATATTGTTCTCTCCTTCCATTTGTTGATGCAGTGAAAAACTGTTTTCTATTTTGGTGAGTTAACACGGTAATAAATCCAATCGCGTAAATATATATGTCAATCTCTTTTTTTTACTATTTACTTCTTATCGCTCTCTCATTATGTTAGTTTGGTAGGAATCTAAACAATTTTTTTTAATCAAATGGGCATTTAGATTGTCATATCTGTTTCACATTAATGGACACCGCCTTTGCAATATAATTATCGACCATTTTATTATTGATTTACCTTCACCATACTTATAGTTATAACCACCCTTGAAATTTATCATGTTCAATAATTTTTTTTTTCAGTGTAGTTCATCTTAATTAATCAAACTGAATATGAGTTTTAATTATTGATTTTCCCCCTTTTTTGTTAATAAGAGTTGTAATTATTAAGCTTAATGTAACACATGCTTTAATAAATTATAAATGAGATTTCGATCCAATTTATTAAATTATTTGATACGTCATATATATTTTATAATTGATACATCAGATTATCTTTCTCTCTCTCTCTCTCTCTCTCTCTGTCTTTTTATTTTTTATTTTTTTGGGGTTTTGATTACGTTCATGTATTTACTCGTTACAAGTCCTTAGCTAGATTTGTATGTACACAGAATCTTGTAAATATTTCATGTAGCCAAACATATGGGTCCGTCATATTTAATACAGTGTATTTGCAAATTATCACTATTTTGAAATATAACTATTAATAATTCATTTTGATAACATTATATATTTTTCTTTATTTATTATTATTTTTTATAGATTATTTATTGATTTTTACAGTTGTGAAACATCTCACCAACAAAAAAAAAAAAAAATCGGGAAACATATATATTTAACATTGACAATGACGTGCTTTACATTTTGCCCTAAAATATTCAAATAATAATAATAATCGATGGAAGAGGTAACGTATTTACAAATATAACATAATGAACCAATATATTTACAAAATATAATAAAATTTTAAATTTTATCTATGATAAAAGTCATTGATAGAAGTCTATAAATATCTAAATCTCAAATTTATTGTCATGTTGCGTAAATATTTCTAATAGTTTTTTTCTTTACAACCATTCCCATTATTATTTTAGGCTTTGCGAAATTGTAATAAAATTATATTTTGTTATTTTCTTAACTTAAAGATTACATATTGCGTATACGTTTTTATTTCAACTAGACGTATATTTTGCTTTTCTTAATAAAATGTAGAGCATTTTTGCATGTTGTACGAACAATTATATTAGAAAATCAAATAACACTCCCAGCCTTTTCTTATAAGTAATTAATTTTCAAATTCCATATTTTTCATTTTTTTTCCCATTGGACTCTTATTATAAGAAGTAATTAATTTAAAAAATTCCAGACTTTCAGCTACTTTTTATTTTCCTTTTACTTGTATAAAATTATAATTTCCATAAACAATAATATCTTTGTGTGGATGTCTATATATAATGAGAGTTAATATTATAATTAAATGAAATATAAGTTACCCCACATTTGTTTTTTTATGAACAGACAAAATAAGACACATTAACTCAACAAAATAAAATCATTGCGAAGAAGGAAATTTGGAAGGGAAAAAAAATCCCCAAGTCCCCACCCAAAATCACCTTCATCATCTCATCTATGGAAGCTCCTCAAATTAGAGGCCCCCAATGTCTTTCTCCATATTTTTATTTTCATATTTCCACAAATGGTATGAGTTTACATTACTCACATTTCACTCTAAATGTGCATTTCACTTTTGATTTCATTACCAATAAAGATGTTGTGTCATTTTACTTACAATATATGTCATGATGCAATTCATTTATCTCTTCCATCGTTAATTTTTTGGTGTTGTATATTTTTGTCTTGTTACATATAAAGAAACTAGATAATTAAATCAATATGTTTGTATATACTTTTGTTCTATAAACTTTTATGAAAGTAATTGTTTAATTTTTTAAATTTCGGTTTTATTTAAAAATAACAATAAATAATTGAATTGTTAATCAAAATCTTAAAAATATATATATCTTTTTTAGTTTTAAAAAATTGGTCTATCTTTTTCAAAATCATTGTTAGAAGTGAACAATATGATAAAAAGAAAATATCGAGAGAGGTGAAAGTAGATTTTCTAAGTTTAATGTTAAAAGAAAAAAAAAATCTATGGGTATGTTTAGTAATCTATTTGTTTTATGTTTTTTGTTTTTTAAAATTAATCGTTGAAAAACAAATGTGTTTGATAACTAATTCACTTTTTTGTGTCTAAACAAGAAATTTGATCTTAAATTCGAAAGAAAAATTGAAAATGAAAAAAAACTTTTTAAAAAATGCATTTTATTTTTTGATAACAGAAAACAAAACAAATTATCAATCATATATGAGTTTTGTTTTTAATAAACAAAATTTAAATGGTTACCGAGCAGAGCGTATTTGATTATCAAATGATGCCTTGATCGTTTTAAACTCTACCATGTAACAAATTATTCCATTCGTGTTTAAAAAATTAAAAAATAAATGTTTAATTTAACCTAAAAACAAAACCCAAGGATAAAGATTATGGGAGGATGGTATAAGTGTCCACGATGTTTGTCCAAGTTTTTGAAATTTGAAAAAGTAACCGAATATAGTAATAATTAAAGAAGTGAAATAGGAAATAAAAGAAATAATAAGAAGGGGGATAAAAGCATATAAGATAATAATAATAATAATAATAATAATAATAATAATAATAATAATAATAATAATAATAATAATAATAATAATAATAATAAGGGGATGATTAATGCTGAAATCCAAGCAGTTGGTACGCTACCAGACACCTCACGTGGAAAGATTCACTTTTGACAACGAGTTGGTATTTGGTAAACCCAATCCCATCCAAAATCCTAATCCATTTTTAACCCCCCTCCCCCCTTTCCTCCTTTAAATAAATAAATAAATATTTATTTATTTTATTATTTCTAATTTCTACCTTGGAGAGATCTGGTACGGGTAGCTGGATAGACTTATTCAGGACTTTTACCAAGGTATCCGATGCTTCTATGCGCACCGTTTTGAGGTTGGATTTTAGCAATTCACCTTCCCTACTTCCCGCCGCTACTTCACGCGCGCGTGCTCCCAACCTCGCCTTTATTATTTTGTCAAAAATTTTACTTTCTAATTCCATTTTTTAAACATAAATTATTATAAATAATAAAACTACAAAAAATATTTACAAAACATAACAAAATTTAAATTATATCGATTTCAATCAATAATAAAATTTTAAAAAAAATTATACTTTTTTAAATATTTTGATTTATTATGATATATTTAAGAATGTCATTTTTTTTAATTGTAACTTTTATTTTTTTCAGGTTTATAAGAGGTTAGATGACAGCTTTTTCATTGGGCTAGCTGCTGTTTTTGGTATTGCTTTAGTTTATATATATATGTATGTATATATTATAAACAACATAAAGTTGAGATGGAGTTTGAATCTCTGAGACCTATACTAAATTCGTCGATGGATCAAACCTTCAACGACTAAGAATGAATGATGTTATTTTTTCCATTAATAATGACGTGATAACAAAGGAAACAATCTTGACTTTTTTAAAATTCTACTTATATGTTTTTCGTGGTACAATAAATATGTGAATCATAGACCTTTCGACCACTTAAGACATTTGAATGTCAGATGAGCTATCTTATTTTAACAAATTATGTTCAAAACATTGTTATATAATTAAATTAGTAAAGTTGACGTTCCTCGTAAAATTATTAGAGATTCTTCCTTAACACATGGTGATGCGGCCATATTAATGCAGCGGGATTAGTATTTAGATACTACTTACGCTAATTAGTAAGAAAAATAATTCTCTCTTAAAGTTAGAGAGAAGCTCTAGACCAATATTCTATTAAGAACGGTTTATCTCTTTGTTGGAAAAAACCACACCCCTAATAATATGTGCTTGTTCTACTAATAGAACTCAATTATGTGGTTGTCTTTGAGTGTAGTTAGTATACCGATTTAATTATGATATCTTTAATTTTATTTGGATTTTGTGTTTAATTTGTTCACTAAATTGTAAATACCTTTTTGTTTTTTTTTTTAAAGAAAAACATTAAACTAAATTTGATGGTATCAATTTGGACTCTAATATTTCAATTTCATAAATTTTATCTCTAAACTTTACCAAACTATGCAATTATAATTTAATCTATCTTAATAAGTTCTCAATCCAAATATTATAAAAAATATATTGTTCATCCAACTTATATGTAATGAAATTCGATAAATTCTATATATATAAAAAAAACAACATTGAAACTATTTATTTCATTTATGATTTAATTTTTAAAATATTTTTCAAATGTTAAATTTGTTTTTGGTCAAACGACTCTATTTTATTGAAATTACAGAGTTTTCAAAGAATTATGTATATTTCTTTTCGTTAAAATTAATATATGAATGAACTAAAATTGAACTAGAATTTAAAATCAATAATTGTATAAGTTTAGGGACAAAATCAATGAAATTAAAATTTTTTAATCCAAATTGATACGACGTGAAGGTCATATTTTAAGGTGTCATAAAATTGATGTTCCCTTAAATAATGTTCAGTTAAATAAATTATGAAAAACAAAAAACCACATAATTATAAAATATAATAAGCAATAAATAATAAAATAATTAAAGATTTCACAAAACTTTAAACGTAACACAAAAGTTTGTCTGGATCGAAGCTAAACATCATGCAACCAAATGCAGAAACACAAATTCAAACAAAATAAAAGAAAAAAGAAAACAAAAGGGAAAGGAATAAATAATAATAATTATCATAATTTGGGATATGCCACGTCAGATACATGCCATGTTTAAGCAACATAATGGTAGGTATGAACAGCAGGTTGCTTCTTTTGCATGTGCAATCATATGAGTATGTCACGAGAGAAAGACATACGAACATGTATGTACTAAAAAAAAAAAAAAAAGAAGAAGAAGAAGAAAGGTTGGAGTACACGCGCTTTCGAGCGCGTGTGGGAAAAAAGTGTAGGTTTTTGGCCTTAACGAACTCCTCTGCAGCAGTGTCCACATGTCTATGTCCAAAAAGTAAGAGAGGCCAGATCGGGCAAGGCTATTAATTGACCGGATTGCCCCAATCTTTACATGATCCGTCGAAATGGGTACTTTTACTTCTCTTCTATACTCGACACGTGTCCCCCCAACTTCTTAACTCTTTCTAAATTTCACTTCATGTCAAATCAAACTCATAAATACCATAAATATAAAATTAGGTTAATTCTTCTTCTTCTCTTTTTAATATTAATTTTTAAAATAAAATTAGGTTCATTTTCGAAAAATTGTCAAAAAAAAAAAAAAAAAAGCAAAATATTTATGGATAGTAGCAAAATTGTGTATAAAGCATTTTTGTCCCTAAGTGATATTCGGTCATAGTGTAAATATATATTTTAAAAGAACCCATAATTCTTTTTTTTTTTTACGCTTCCAATAAAATTCGAAAAAAAAAATGAAACTAATTACAGTGTGTTCTAGAAAAGTATTTGTTTTATTAATTTCAAGATTCATCCAGGCATATGGATTGAATATTATTCGTTGAAGCTATCGTAAATAAAATTGAATGAGATCCAACTTATATAGCATTTTTAACTTTTAAATAATCACAATTTTTCATATGAATTGTATTATCTTAGATAAAATTTTATAAATTGTGATTTTTGTATAGTATTATAAATTGGGAATCATGTGGTGATGCGTGTGATTGAATAATATTAGAAATGACTCTTAAATTATCTCTTAAATTACGAGTTTATTAGAGAAACTACCACTTGTTAAACGAGTTTACATGACTATGTTCCATTATTACCTTAAAATTAGTTTAAGGAACCTTCATACATAACAAAAAAAAAATTGAAGCTTGTTAGAAAGATGTTAAACACTGAACTTGTAGTTTAATCATTAAAGTTATTTATTATGTTTAACATTTTAATTTTGAATGATCATCGTATAATTAATTTGTAGACGTTTATCATAAATTTGTATACATGATGTCACATCTGACGTGTACAAAAACTATTTCAAATATCAAACTATTGAATTTTAAGAGGAAAAAAAAGGAAAAATTAGCAAAATGTTCATCTAATAAAAATAATTAAACTTAATGGGAAGTTAAAAGTAATGTCTAAATATTTGAAATTTAAAGATGAAGAAGGAAAATAAGATTGAAATCAAAGTTTGTATAGAACAATAGCTTAGCTTATTTAGCATAAAAGGTATAATGAGAAAATTGCAGTTTTAGGTGAAAAGATAAGTTTGTTTTTTTAATAATTAAAACAAGAAGTGATGTAAATAGCAATGTATCTAATGAATGTCATCATATGGTTTGTATAAATTAAATGAATTTATTTCTCATGATACGGTTGTCACAAATAAATGTTATTTATTCGAGATATTTTTGCAATATATAAGAGGAAAAGACTTTAATGTCCCTAAGACTATCCTCGATTTTTCAAGTTCTACCTTGCTTTATTACATAAAAAATTAGTAACGAAAAGGGTAAGTTTTATTTAATATTCAAATTATTAGGTATGCAAGTTTCGTGAAATTAAATTATGTTTACAATTTGAAGAGTCTTAATCATTCGTTAATTCCATACCATTATTGTATAATGTGTGAAAGTTAATTTATTTACCCTATGATAAAATTATGTCGACCATTATTGTTATTTTTTTTCTCGTTTTAACGGTTTCCTGTTTTTTCTTCAGATCATTCCCAAAGCTTCTAATGTATTGATCTTCAAACTTTTTTTAATTTTCAGAACAACACAATGTCAAACTCCCTTTATTCTTGTTACGAAATCGACAAATAAATAATACGAAAACGTAAAGGAAGATTGACACACAAATATACGTATTTCACTAACAATGTTTTAACTACGTTGATGAGTAAAAAAACAATGTTATGGGAGAGAACATCATCAAAATACAAACAATACCAATAGGGTTAGAAAGTTTATAAAGTACACTTTTCTAAATCTGTACTTAATTGCTCGTAACACTAGATAACATATTCAAAACATTTCAACCGTTTTATTCGAATTTCTCTTAAAACTATATTTACAATAGAGTACTAATACTCAACTTCATACTCAAATAAAAATTTACGCATCTTCTTCGTATATATTTGAATTTTGTTTAATTTTTTTTTACCATCCTCAAATTTTAAAATGAAAAAAATATTATAAATTTACTATATTAGTAGAACCTAAGATTCTATCCCTAGTAAACAAAGTAGTTGATATGGAAGTTTTTATATGAAAATAGTAAGTTTTGTAAATAGTATTACTAATAATAATAAACACATATTGTCCTAAACTTTATATACATATATATATACATATGTATGTATTTACACACTCAATCCCCATCATCAGATTCTCTTCCCCCTTAGCTTGTGGGAATAACAGGAATAAAGACACACTCTCTCTCCTTCTTAATTATCTTCTAATGCACGCCATTCTTCAACTCCCATTTTTATTTTATCTCTTAATAAAAAAAAAGTAATAAAAAGTGAAAATAAAAATAAATATTTTAATTTTAATTTAATTTCTACCCACATAAATACCCACTCTCCTCATCCCCAAACAAACATTATTCTTCATTTTTCACACAAATCCCTCTCTCTTCTTCTTCTTCTTCTTCCATTCTTCTATTTAATTCAATCTTTCACAGAAAAATGTCCACAGAACTGGATCTCCGACGGACATTGTTGGAAATCGTCCGTCGTCCGCCGATCAAGCTTCAAATTCAGCTGCCGTCGACGTCAGTAATGACAGGCGATCACGGCGGTGTGATAATTCAGAAAGATCGAATCGACGAGGATGACGGCAGAGCCGAAGAATTGTGTTGCCGTACACCGACGTCGGCGGAGAACAAGATTCCGGCGGTGGTACAATGTCCGCCGGCGCCACGGAAGCGGAAGAGACCCCCGAGTTGTAGAAGAAGATTAATGGAGCTTGAATTTGTGGAGATCGTGCATAGAGATGAAATTGAACCGTATTTAAATTCGAGTTTTGATCATGAAGACAGAGTACGAAAATCTGCTAAACGAAGCTTCTGCGAGTGTAAATGAAATTGTTCGATCCATTACTGTTTCACTAAATCACCATTGTTAACCACCTTCTTCTTCTTCTTCTTCTTCTTCTTTTTCTGACTTTTCTTCTTCTTTTTTTTTTTTTTTTGGGATTTCTTCTTCTTACACCTTGAATTAATTAATGTACAATTTTCTCTCAAGCTAATTATGTAAACGAATTATGATCAGTACACGTTTTTACGTTGAATTTATGTAAATTGAATTTAATTTCAGATCCGATTTGGAAATTCAATGAATGAAATTAACAATTGAGAATTTCAGGGAATTGATTTGAAATTGTTGGTTTTGAGGTAAGATCAGTGGGAAAAATGAAGAACGTATTTTATTTATTTATTTGTTTGTTTGTTTTGTAAGGGTAAGATTGAGACAGAAGAGACGAAGGGCAAGTAAAAACGTAATTTATTGTAGAAAAAAATAGCATCCTAAGTTGCAATAACCCTAATTTATAACGTGAAGATTTATTTTAATTTATTTTTTATAATATTTTAATAGACCATTTTCAAACCAAATATAAAAAAAATTAGATTCTGTTAACGAGTGAGGCTGATAGAGCTGATAAAAATCTAATAACGTGTATTATTGTCTATTATTAATAGAAACTTAAATTTCATTTTTAAAGTAAATAATTTTTTTTATTTTAATTTTTTTTAGTGACGAGATCCCAATCATAAATGTAGTTCCATCTAAGTATTATTGATAGATTAATAACTTTTTTAGGACAATAATTGTAAGATAATGAATCTAATCTTCTATTAATAGAACGATATTTAGTACAATTATATTTAGGAAGATAGAAATATAAAAATAATTTAGAATTATATTAGATTAATTCTCTTTATCTTTGATAAACTCACAATACTTAATTTTGCAACAGTGTAAATTACACGTAAATATTTGGTTGAGTTTGTCATTTTATATAATTTTTGAAATAGGGATATTTAAATTTTGTTTGAGGGGATAATGAAGATGTGGGATTTGATCTGTTTTGGTTAGTTTTGACATTTTTGGTGTTGAGTGATTGACACGACTTCGGGATCCATAAACTTGGATTGTTTTGTTTCGCTTTTTTGTAATATTTTTTAATCACGATGAGAGAGAAAATGAGTACACTGTGTTTTTCTGCATGTACTGAATCTGATGGACTAAGAATGAAGAAACGAACCATTTTTCGAGGCATCTCATAAAATATATTAATTTTAATATATATATATATATATATATATCTGATTTATACTTATTACACACTAACTTCTTTACTTTTTCAACTAATATTTTTTTAGCTAAAGTATATGACATCACATCATTAATTAATTCACTTCTTTTATTTGTTAACAAAAAAAAAAATATATATATATATATAGTTAACCCAATCGTTTTTTTAATGGAAAATTGTTATTTTATAACATTAAATACAATGGGTGTAGCTATTATAAGGACACGCCATTAGAGCAATCTCATTTTTTAATATCAATAATTTAATATTAAAATACATTGGGATTATCGAAATTACCATATAATTTGTAATTGGCAATCACTGCATTCTTTAATGCAAGAGGTAAAATTTCCCCCACTTCTATTAGTTGTATCGAAAGAAATGAGGTTAGAATAAGATCAAAATGTCTACGTTGATGGTGTATAAGCATGGAAAAATATATCTATATCCATTGAAGACCTTTTAGGAAGGAATTTATGTTCGATGTGAAGAAGAATTGATCATCTCTATCTCTAACATTAAATTTAAATTCTATTTTAAAGTCAAATTGTGGTTTAACATAGTTTTAAAGTAAGAGTTCACTTTGTGATGAATGTTTTAATATATTATTTTTTTCTCTAATTAATGCTGATTTTAAATGGTTGGCATCTGCAAATTAATTCTAAGTCAACCAAGATTTTTTTGTGTTATATATATATATATATATATATATATATATATATATATATAGTTGTTGTTTCATATCTTTTGGATAGTGAGATCCCATCTAGAGAATCTGCTCCCCAGGGAAGGTTGGGAAGACTCTAACGAAGACAAGCAACTTCCATGCAATAAGGTCAGTAGCAATTGATAAAATGTTTTTAAAAAAAAAAAATTAGAAAAAATAAATGGCAGTATTTATATTTAATTTCAATTTTATATTGTAGAGTAAGAGTTGAAGCTATAGCTTAGTAGGCGTTTTGTGTAGACTAAACTATATTTATTTCGACATCTTTTTAATTTAGTATTCTAAATTTATAATCTGGCTAAATATTAATAAGTTTTATAGGTCATCACCATCTTTTTCACATTTAAATGAATTGATATTCAATCATATTATATATCTTTTTAGAAAATTTAACACGATTATTAAAGATATAAATACAAGATGTAAATGATAATTCAACATACTTTTACAGACGTAAAACATAACTATCAAATCAGTATTTATAGGATCTAAAACATCCCTTCTTAACTAAAGGACAGTGTAAATTATTTGCTATTTAATTTTAAAATCAAAATTTTGTAGAATAGTAAAAAAACGACAGTGGGCGAAAAGAAAGGAGAAAAAAATAATAATATTCACCAAATAAATAATAAATTAGAAAATTAGATCTTGAAATGAATATTAAAAATGGAAATATGGCTGTGGAAAGCAAGAACTGATGGTCTTGCTATTGGAAAATTACATTTTTACCCTTTTGCTAAATGAGTGGATAACTAGAGAACACGATGCCTTCGTGTATTCTTTTTTCAATTTCAACCAAAGGAAATTAAACTTAAAAAATTAAAAAAATTAGAAAAAAAAAAACCAGAAGGAAATTATATTTTAGAAGGAAAAAGAAAAGAAAAAAGAACCAAAAAGAACAAAAAAGACAGGACTCTCGTTGCCCTGCTCCGCTCCGGACGATCGAACTCTGACATACACCTAAGCCGTCGTCGTCTTGTGATCTTTTTTCTTTTTCTTTTTCTATATATATATATATATATACATATTAATAACAATAACCTAGTAAGAAAACAAATAATAATGGAATAACATTTGTATTTTTCACTATGTGATTACTTAATTAAAATTGAAAATTAAAGAAATAATCAGAATAAATATGATGACCTAACTGACTTTTTTTTAAGTACAAATCAAACTTTTGATATTTAAGCGATGAAAAAACAATTCATCGTAAATGTTGTAATTAATATTTCATCGTAAAATCTACTAAACGTTTTTCGTCTATTGAGCTTTCATCGCTAAAAGCAAATTTTGCTGTAGTATATATATATATGCTTTGATATAATTTTTTAATCACATTATTTTTATGTAGTTTTTATATGATAATTATGATCATTGAGTCAAAAGGAGTAAGTAATCTCCTAAATTAACAGCTTTCCAAATCCCTTGAAGATTAAAAAAATTTCATCTATTCTCTCAGAAATCAACGTTTTTTTAAATTATTATTATCTAAAAAACTATTGTTGAATCAAATTAAATAATCTTTTAATTTAGGAGTTGGATTGGGTTGAATCAAATAAGTCAATAAATTAATTTAGAGAAAACAAATATAATTATAATTAAGTTATGAAAGTCGTACATTATTGGAATTATAAAAGCTTCAAGTACCACCTAACACGTTTTCTTTAAACCAAAACCTTAGCTCATCCTACCTATTTGTGTGTAAATAATGTAGAATCATAAAATTCTCCACCTCTAATGTCAATCACAGCATACATTAGTATCTAAATAAATAATTATCATCCGTAAATTAATATTCATATTTCCATCTTCTAATCCGTAATTTTTTAATTGAAAAAAAATATCATCTTTAATTTCGAGAATTCCTTTATTGTCCTTTTTTTTTTTTTTAATATGTAGAATAATTTAACGTTTTGGATTTTTGTTACAATACCAACTTCAATATGTTCAAAGTTTGGGGGAAAAAAACAATGACAACTTTATCTTTTTGCCGTTGAGAATAAAATAAAATTTTAGGTCCAAAAAACAATAAATTTTGTTAACAAGAGCTTAACTCACCTAAAACCTGTATATACGGAGAACTAAAAGATTGATGTTTAAAATTTTAACCCAAATTATATTATTCAACAGTACATGCCTCTTGATAATGTTTATTTTTTTTTGGTATTTTGTAATAAATACAGAAAATAATAGAAAATTTTAACTAAAAATGAGAATATGGGTCCAAAAAACAATGAATATGGTGTAAGAAAATAGGGAGATTTAGATGATTTGGTATGTAGGATATGTAAGATAGAAGCTTATGGGTATAATAATTAGATATGAAAGGGAATAATTAAAAAATGGAAAAAAAGGGGGTTTGAGAGGAAGAAGGGACCAAGATGGCAAAGGGAAGGTGCAGTCAATGGCTTCATTTTGACGTGTGAGAAATGAGAGAGAGAGAGAGAGGATAATGAGTTAGCGTAAATGAAGAGGAAATAAACAGTGAAACCCAAAAAACCCAACACAAATCCCATAATTTATAACCAGAAAGTGAAAGAGACACATAAAAGATGTCACCCTTAATTTATTAATTAGGTTATATTTACAACTTCCTCAATCCTCCACCAACTTCTATAATATCAACCTTTCAAATTTACAATTTATTTCATTTTCTTTTCCTTCAATAAATATATATATATACACACACACTAAACATGAAATTGAAATGTTTAAGTACTCTAAAAACTTGAAACAACTTGTAAAAAAAAAAAAAAAAAGGAGTTCTCTAATCAAGTTAGTTGCACGGAACAAATAGGAGTGTTTAGGGTTATGAGTGAAGTTGTGAAGTCTTGAGAGTTGCGAATTTTATTGTGCTTATATTGTAAAATGTTAGTAAAACATAAAATTGATGTTTTGTAAGTTGTGGGATCCGTAAACTTCTTGGATCAAATAAGAAATGAATTCACAACTAGACTCTCACTTCCGAACCTTTTAAACCAAATACCCTTATAATAAAATTTTCTTTGAATTAATAAAAATCACTATTATGGTCGAATGCATCTTTGGGAATAATTTTAAAATTAATTGTTAAAATCATGTGATCAAAATTGATTTTGAATGATTAAAACATATTTTAGAGTGATTGAAAATGTTGAAAAAATTATTTTAACTACTTTAAAATCACTTCCAAACATGTTTTGAATACTCGTTAACACGGTCGATCGTTAAAGTATCGAGAAGCAAAGTACTAAAAAGAACATTCCAATGAAAAATTGAATTAGACTCCTGAAAACACATAAATTACTTCCAAACAAATAAGATTATATTTATATTAGGATCTATTCACTGTCAAATTGAAAGTTTACACCCCTATCGATATATATATATATATATTTGGTGTTGTATTGAAAGAAAATAAGAAGGGAAAAAAAGGGGGTTTGTTTCGTAAAGAGTTACGCTATCTCTCCATGCAAAATTGTAACGTTGAAGTGATTCTTAAGACGGCCTCGCCAATGAGAATTTAATGTATTATTCTTTTTTTTTTTCCCGCAAAGTAGCAACTAAAAAAAAGGACAGATTGGGGAATTTATTTTTCATTTCTCCTTTTTGGTCTCTCTATCTTTTCCATATTCCTGTGGATTCTAAATTAACTCTTTCTATATGTATCATCATCAATTTTATTTAATGCACATGTAGTGAAAAAGAAAAACGAAATCGTAAAAAAATATCAAAATAAACAAAATATTTACTCTTCATAAAAAAATTAAATATTACAAATTTTCATCTTTTGGTGATTTGTTTGTGAAGCGTAAATAGTTTGTTTTTTTATTATTTTTGAAAAAACCCCAAAAAATAAAAACATATATAGACCTAAATTTTAAAGAAAAATCTATGTAGGGAGAATATTTGTAGAAATCAAAGAAATTTCATACAATTTTTTAAATTTAAATATTAATAGTGATATATATATATTTTATAACTTCTAAGTTTTAGTAAAAGATTCTTTTTATTAGTATTTATGTCCACATCAAGAAACTTTGTAGATTTTTTTAATAAAATAAATTACATATTCTTAGTACTGTTTCAACTTTCGATAAGTTCATGAAGTTTTAATTTTGTAACTTAAAATTTTAAATTTATGTCGATATTTTTATTTTGTGCTATTGACCTATCAATTTTTTTAATTCATGGTTTGGTTTAATATAAACAAATTTGGAGTATAATTGAACACAAAATTCAAAATTATATCTAATACGGTTCAATTAATTTTTCGCAATTTCGAATATGTAAAAAACATATTAGATACTTTTAAAATTTAGAGTTGAAAATTAAATCAATAATCTATAAATACTTTTTAATTGATCATTACTTTAAAAAAGAATTCATCATATTTTTAAAATTACTGTAAACTATAAATTGTAGTGATATACTTCTCTTACCAAGTACATCAAATTCTTCCATTTCTGAAAAGTTCAAATTGTTGGTCTCTTTCCATTTTATTCATTATTCCCACACTAGGCAAATAAATTAACTTACATATTTATTAGTTTGAAAACTATCAATTTATAACTTAATTTACGCTAAAATGAGCATAGCTTAGTTGACATCAAGTGTGTAATATCAATTTCGAAATTGAAGATATGATCTCTCACTCCCAAGTCAATACACACACACATATTTTAATGTAAACCGTTACCTTAAATTTGTTAGGTTGATTGGTTATTTGACATAGTATTAGAGGTCGCATGCTCGAACCACTTTAATTAATATTGATTTGTAGTTGTTGGCATTCGACAAATTTTCAAATCTACAAGTGAGAAAAAGTGTTAGAGTTTCGATATATTTAAACCAATCCTTAAAACTTTTAGACCCGATGAAGTGATTTAACAGGATTTTGAGTCTCCTATTCTTAGGGACGGAGTGGGTATGCAATTGCACAATAATGTCTCGTATAGTTAATTACCCAAACAAAATACAATTTGTATATAATGAAGCATAAAGGGCAAATTAATACAACTTATAATATTGGTCATAAAGCATGTTAGTTTGGAGAGAGTATTAAGCAAATAAATGGTATTGAAAAGTAAGAAGTGGTTGAATCAAGATCTAAATGGTAGGCCAAAAAAGTGGTCTAAAACGTGATGTTAAAGCTTGTTAATAATAATAATAGTAATAATAATAATGTGTTAAAGCTTTCTAACTTATTATTTATATAGCAACCGATCCAAAGTAAAGAAAAATTAAATATCCAATTTTAGTCCTGTAATTTCAATAAATCTTAAATTTAGGCTATTTACATATTGTGTTTATTGTGATTATTTAAACAATTTCAATAAAAATTAATTTAAAGTACAAAAATTACAATCGAACATTTGAAAATAAAAAGACAATAAATGAACTAAAATGATATATTAAACCCACGAAAACGTATTATGTTATACATATTATTAATTATTACTTTCATCTTCCTCATCACGTAACTTAATATTTATACATCATAACTTTGCTTTATTTATTTATTTTTAATACTAAAAGAAATAAAAAGAGAGAAACTAACTGAAGAAGTAAAAAGCAAAAAAAAAAACTGAAAACCAAGGTGGAAAGGAAAATGACAAAAGAAAAAAGAAGAATCATGGGAAAGTGAAAGAAAATCAGATGTTTTAATTGGGAATCCAACCAAATCTCTATGTATTTTTCTGTACACAAAACTGAAACTTCCTGTGTTCTTGTTTTTTGTTTTTTGTTTTTTGTTTTTTTAAACATCTGTTTTTGTTTTTGTTTTTGTTTGATTTTGGTTTTTTTCCTTCTCTCTTCACTTTGTTTCTGTCAGTTTAATCATTTCCAAAGCTTCATATTTTAGATTCATCTGTTTTACCCTTTTAGGTAGCTTCAATGTTAAATTCATCAACTTCTCTTATTCTACTCTACTATCAATATATGTTCCCTCGTTTGCCCATATTGTATGTAAGTTAACGTATTACATTTTTCGTGAAACTTATCGTTTTAGTGCTCTTTTTTTTTTCCGGAGAATACGTGTATTTAGTCTCGAGTTTTAAGAATGTACATTTTTAGTCCATAATTTTATAAAGAATAGACTCGCAAATTATGCTCTATTTGAAATTTGTTAAATACGTTGTTGTATATATTAATATTTTAAACATAATTGCTATATTTACAAATATTCTTCATTATTTTGAGTAAATTTGATTTAAAAGATGTGTAATTTTGCTTCATATAAGCTATTCGATTAAAGTTTATGAAAAGAGTTTTATTTTAGAAAAAATGAATCACTCGAAATTTTGTTGATATAATAAGAGAGAATGAACCATTAATATAGAACATAATATGGAATGATGCAATTGGAAATTTCAATACTAACTTAAAAAGGTAATCTCGACGTGAGTTTGCAGTTTAGAACATATTGAAAATTGATTTGAATAAATTAATAATTAATTTATTTTATCAAATAGTTTAGATAATAAAGATTCTCTTGGAGTTTATTTTTATTTAGACTTGTAAATTTTCAGATTTTATAAAGTTCCTTTTAAATTTCGATTTGTTTTTAGTCTTTGAATTATTAGAAGTAAGCATTTTGGTGATTATAGTAATTAGCTTGCTATACAATATTAAACAAATTAATAAAGTGAATTTTGAAATTTTGTGTATTAACGTGCTAACGTGGGCATGTATTTAATATTTTGGATCTACATTGACTAGTTGAGGTAGGTATTAAATTTGAAAGACAAAACGAAGTTTTAACTTTTTATATATATATATTAGTGATTTTGTATATATTAATTTTTTATTTGTGAAAATTATCAAAAAATTGGAAAGATTAGCAAAAATATTTACACAATCGTGTAAATCATTTTTGGACTTCAGTGATATTTTGTAATTTGTGCAAATATTTAAAAGATTCGTTTTTTCAATTCAACCGTTATAATGGAAAGGATCGAGTCATCTATCTCTAAAGTCATAAATATGGACTTATTTACCAAAATTGATAGTATCATCACTAATTTCATGTGACGTTTCCATACTAAGATATTAAAAAAAAAGTTTATTTTAGAGAACAAATTAAAATAAAATAAATATAAAATTCATAAATTAAAACAAGACTTAAACCGTGTTGTAGGTTCCTTCACCATTCATGCTGACATCAAATATATTATTGATAAAATGTCGGACAAATTATTTAATTATTTATGTTACAGATTCATCTTTAAAATGTTTTTTAAACTTATAATTCTTTAACATTCATGAATATATAGATAGATAGATATTCTGATATCATTTGATATGATTTGTTGAAGGACAACAGGGCGGGATAACCTTAGCCCACTCGAAGATTGAGCTAAAGCCCATGAATATGGGCCTCGTTTCTACCATAATTAGGGCCCATTATCAGGGTTTCATTTTGAGTATGCTTTTTTTTTTTTTTTAATCATGTTTGAAAATAAATAAATTATTTCCTTTAATACAACAAAATTTTGAAACAAAGGAAAAACGATATTCATCATCATCGACTCATCATCTAATTAGACCTCTAATTTTTTGGTTGAGATTATATACTTGAGCTAGTTGAGTGCTCTGAGATGGCTTTCGACTCTCAACTCTTAAGTTAAAAACACCGATGACCAATAAGTTAGAGTACATGAAATTGTGTATGTGAACTTTTGAGAGTTATGTTTGATAAGTGCTTAATTTATTTAATAATTATAGTATATTTCTTAGTATCAATGTTGTATTTTAGAGTTATGTAAATCTTACAATGTGTTTGTTTAGTAAGTTTGGATACTTTTAAACTTGTATTAAATATTGAACGAGAATGTATAAATTTCTTTGCTAGCAGTCTTGAGTTACGAACAAGTTAAGAATATCCCTTTTATCGTAGTTGAGAAGTCCGTTAATGATATTAGAAGTCGAGGTAACACGACGAACAAAAGAATGAAGTGTGGTACCTATAACTTGACGTATATTATATAATATAATACATAACTAAAGAAAGACGTGATTTCACATTAGGTATTGATTTGATGATCTTAACCGTGAGATACGATGTCGCATCTATCTCACATATTCCCATAGAGAGAGGCTTTGATTGAAATTATTGAATTTACTTTAATTAAATTGTTTATTTTTCTCTTATTTCTTCAATGGGAAAATTATTCATGGGGAATTGGGGATTAATAAAGGACAAAAATGGAAATGTCGTCTTTGGCTGAGCTTTCAATTGTAGCCACATACATATATATGGAATAATTACAAAGGATTAATTTATTACAAAAATGGTAAAATAAATAAATAAATAAACAATTATTCATTCATGTGTGGTTCAAACTTTTTCATCTTCTGACCACAGATCCAAGCAAGTCCCCTAATCCTGGGGATTTGTCTAATTAATCCTGATTTTCACACGTGAACTAGCTTTTTCTTTTGATTAAAATGTCATTTTTTTTTCGATATTTTAGATTTTTAAAATTTTTGTTAAATTTAATTTTGGTCATTTTAAAATTTTATTATATTTTGTACTTTCATATTTTAATAATGATTTTTTATTTAGAAAAAAAAAACATTATAAAGTGAGAGTGATGAAATTGGGGAATTGAAGAGAGGTCCCTAAAGCCCCTTATCCTTCAAAACTTTAGAAAGAGAAAGAATAGGGGAAAGAGAGAGAAAGAGAGAGAGATGGATTTCACAGAGAAGGAAGAAAGTTTAGTGAAAGAATCATGGGAGGTTTTGAAGAAGGATTTGGGTTTCTACAGCCTTCATTTTTTTACTCAGTAAGTATATTAATTAGCTTTATTATTAATTTTTATTATTTTATTTTCTATAAATGGTGTTTTAAATTTATGAATTATTATTATTATTATTATTATTATTATTAATTACTATAATTATAATGTAAGGATATTGGAGATAGCTCCAGCAGCAAAGGACATGTTTTCTTTCTTAAGGGATTCTGAAGAGATTCCTCAGAACAATCCTAAGCTCAAGGCTCATGCCTTAAAGGTTTTCAAAATGGTAATTTTTATGTGTTTTTCAATTCATATATTTCACATTTTATCGTTACACGTGGAATCAAAATCGAATCTCTAACCTTAAAATTTCGAAATCACAAATTTCATATTGGTTCATTTATGTCTCTCCGTCCCGGCCCTGTGGGGTATTATTAATTCGTTTCTAAATGGTTACTAATGTATCTAATTCGATCTCTCGTGTAATCATTTCAAAACTGCAAGCATTATAGCATTATAATGAAATTGAAATGTGTTTGGAAATGAAAATATAAACTAACACAAAAGAAATGAATGAATTGAAGACATGTGAAGCAGCCATTCAATTGAAGGAGAAAGGGGAAGTGATAGTCTCAGAGACTACCTTACAGTATTTGGGCTCTGTTCACCTTCGTAATGGAGTCATTGATCCACATTTCGAGGTAACTTTTCAAATAATATTTCAATTAAAATCAAAAAAGTTTTAGACATTTCTTTTAGTTATTACAATTTACAAATAATATTTCAATTAAAAAAATTAGCCAAAAAAAATTAATTAAACATTCAATTCTATTCTAATAAAAATTTTAAGAACCTGTATTTAACGTATTATTATTCACTTGACAAAATTGAATCAATGTATTATTATTCACTTGATTTTCGTTTTTTTTTCATAGGAGTTCTACATATTTTCACATCTAGGATTTACATATACAACATATATCACTGTCAAGAGTGAATTTTTTTTATTTCAATATTTTGAGGTAAAAGATTTGATTTCAAACTTGAAAAAAGGATTAGGTTGCGCCAAACTTAAAACATTTAAGAACCTATTAGATATTTTCTCAAGGCTAAGAACCAAACAAACCCAAATTTAAAAGGTCAAAAAATGAAATAAACTTGCCGGTTAAGTTTTAGATTTTTACGTGTGTTTCTAAAATAGTTTCTTGAACTTTAAAAAAGTATAATAAATTTTGAACCTTAAGAATCTATAAAAGATCTTGGACTTTCAATTTTATTTTGAATGAATCGATTAACATATTTGATATTTTTTAAAACAATAAATTAAACATAAAAGTACATCGTTTCAGGAGATTAAAACTTCTCAAAAAAAAAGAAGACTTAGACTAATTACGTTTACAATTTATGCTTAATAGAATTCCATTTATCTATCTAAAATAAATTAATTGTTTTTTTTTTTTTAAAGGAAAGTTATGGTAATTTGAATTTTGAATTAATAATTGGGGAATGAGGTGGTGATATGGGCAGGTGGTGAAAGAGGCATTGCTACGAACAGTGAAAGAAGGAGTGGGAGAGAAATGGAGCGAAGAAATGGGCAATGCTTGGACAAAGGCCTATCACCATTTGGCTTCAGCAATCAAAACTGAAATGAAATGAAATGAAATTTCATCCAAATTTCAAACTATGAGCTGCTGCCTTTGAAATTTGCTTCATCATTTTCTTCTGGGAAGAAAAAGATAAGAAAATAATATTATTTTGGAAGTAAAAAAAGAAAAAAGAACTGAATGAAATTTGTGATGTAGTAATTGAAATTTGGGGATATTGGCAATAGGGGCTCAAAATGTCAAAACCTTACATCTTTTTAATTAGAGTAAATGGTGTCATGAATATATATTTGCCCAGTTAGTTTTGCTTTCTTTGGTGAAAAATGGCTTAAGAATCATGTTATCATGTTCATATTATATAACGGTAACTTTTGGTAAAGATGATACAAAACAATTAACATCTCAATGATTAAGAGTTGTTAAACTCAAACAAACAAGTTTAATCACATAACTAACCTTATCGAAATAAACAGAACATTACATTTGAAATTACCTTCTTATAAACCTCTCTCGAAAAAAAAATCTCATCTCAATCGAATTGGATACTTCTTGTTTGATAACACACAAAAAAAGAAAAAAAAAAAAAGTTTTAGGCAAAATCTTCTAATATATTAATTTCTGGTAGTCCAACATCAAAATCCAATATTTACATGTCTTCTCTTAGTAGAAGGAAGATAATTTTCATGAATTTTTTTGGTAATATAGCCTTGATCTGAAATTATAGAGGAATTTTAGTAACCGAGCATCCTCCTGTGTTAGATATGAAAAAGTATTTAATGATATTTTTCCAATTTTGACAAATGGACCAATGAAATTCCATCTTTTCTAGCGAAGATCCCACGTTGAAAAATGATGAGACCCCACGACCTTCAAAGGATACATGGGACCATTGGTATTACTTTCATTATCAATTGGTTTTTAGATGTAACTTCGTGTGTTCAAAAAGTCAATTTTGCGTAGATTCGAAATTTTTATTTTGAATATATGTACAATGAAATTACTTTACCTTCTAAATAAGAGCATTAGCCGAATACTAGGGCCGAAGCATTTTCCAAGCCTGTATTGGAAACTAATGTCAAAAGAGTTGAAAACGAAAAGAATCTTCAGACTTGCATTTTTTTTTTTATTTACGTAAAAAATGATGAATCGACCATGCAAATTTGTCATTCCAATTATACAACGCAAGATAATGTTTCCATATAATCAGAATAACACAGCGGTACCTACCCCGAACGCTTAATCTCCGGCTCCCATCTGTGTTAACAAATAAACGACTCACCTCCAATCGGATTGAAAGAGCTGCACACTACTGAATTAACTGTATCTGCTTTTCCCTTTTTTCTTTCTACAGTATCGAGTATGCCCGGATCACTTCCACGATTGGTGCTCGACACAGCGGGCACTTGCCACCACCACGAACCAACTCGTTTGCACATTTTGAACAAGTGCACATGTGTCCACATCTGCAGTAAGATTTCCACTTGATAATTGGTATCTCAGTCTTTTAAGCAGATAAGAGTTAGAACGCATGTATACCACGCAATTCAGAGGTTATAGGTCTGAATCTTTCTTGTTCGACTCTAAAAAGAATTAGTTAGAAGGTATACCTGTATAGGAGAGAGTCAATATGGCTGTCGCAACAAACACAACACGTTCCCTTCCTCACATGGCACCATTTAGAACCATCCTCTGATGTCTCAGCGGATAGACCTAAATTGAGAGGCAATTCATGTCGATGTACATTTAGAGTAGTTCTGTAGACATTTCACTACAAAATCCGCAGGAAAATGAAAACTGACCTTTTTCACCAGCAGATCTGTTTAATGCTGCTGATACTTCTTGTCTAACAGATCGCTGCAATTCTAGTTGCATATCCATGCAAGCCTCCAACATCCTCTGCATATGATTCATGCCTTGATGAAGTCTTGCCATGTCTGCTCTCAGATCGTTAATAATCTCCCATTCCTGCTAAAATCAGTGGATTTTAGCACACCCTCAAACCAGACAATCAACATTCAGAAATAAACAGCTTCAAGGCAGGAAAGTTTCATAAACAAAATTCAAATTGTTCCCCATATTATAGAAGAACAAATGCTTCTAGGTTAAAGATAAACTGGAACCAATTAAACGAGACTTAAATGAGACTTGGGGAGTGGTTAAACTTTGGGTATTCTCATGCAAGCTTTTCCATAATCGAATCTCACTTGAAGTACCAGTCCAAAAGATTCAACTATTTCTTGACATTGTAAGCATGTGTGTGTTCGTGTGTTCAGAGAGAGAGGGACAGCAAACACAGGATAAGAATTAGAACAGATAATAATAATAATAAATAAATAAAAAGAAGCAGCTCACAATTTCCGAACGGTGCATGGTATGACGAGACCAGCTGGTATGATGCAGGTCATGGTGCCAAAGTGGTTGGGGTGGAGGAACTGGTGGTGATGGAAGCACCAGAGAGGGTCTATTTACAGCATCATTTTGTTCATCAGTCTGTTCGTTCTGTTGGTCCTGATCCTGAGGTGGAGAAGCAGGAGCTGGTGAAGGCAAAGTTCTATGCAAATCCCAATCTATGGGAGCACGACCTTGCCTATCCACGTACGATTGTATTAATTGGTCCAAACTTTCCCGGAAACCACTACGAAGAAGGTTAGAAACACTTCTCCTACAAAAAAGATGGAAGGCAATGTGTAAATACATCTATGCCTGCGGATATGGATGGTAACAATCAGAGAATGATAACCACCTGCTTAAGAGTTCCCTAAGTTCCATACTATAGACGTTATCATCATCAGGTGGGTGAAACCTGTTGAACCGTCTCACTGGAACAGAGCGACGATTTCTAAAAGGTCCAGAGGGGCCCTCTGACCAATTTCCAGCAGCTTCTCGGGTGCCTCTCTCATGCCAAACTGCTGCAGGTTCTGCTGGATGAACTTCTCTTCTTTCTGCATTTACCTGTGTACTGGGCGGTGACCAATCATTAGATGAATTTGCCTGCCAATTCGCTGTTACATCCTCTGCATTATCTTCTCTCCACTCACTGAGTGGCCCAAACGTTGTCCGTTGCCAGTTTCTTCTATCATCCTCAGGAATTTGTCCACGCCAGTCCCCATCTTGATTTGTAGTTTCTTGCCAATTCATATTTTCTATCTCTGAGTTACTTTCCATGTTTTCAAGTTGATCAGGCAACCGACTGGTTTCAGCTACCTGACCCTCAGGCTGTGACTGTACATATTCTTGCTCAATGTTCTGTGAACCATTCGTTTGCCCTCGATCATTTCTAGAATCATTCATGTCACTGTTAGTTGCACTATCAGATTGGCCGTCTGCTTGACCACGAACAATATTTTCCAATCTAGAGCGGAATCCCTCCCTGAGCCAAATATGTATAAATATACATATAAACTAAACCATTACCCAAAAAATAATAATTATTTATAAACTAAGCAAACTCAGAATTCAAAAAACAAAACTCTAGGAATTAGAAGGTTGACATGATTCAAGGCTCACAGGACATTTAAGAAAAACATCCGAGATTAAAAATATATAGGCACAGAAAGAAAACAATGCTTAGGGTACACAATAATACCTACTTTCACAAGACATAGTAAAAATAAAAGGAAACAAAATGAATCATCCTCTCCAAAACAACATACCTTAAGCCAGAAACAGTGTGTCGCTGCTGTAGCTGAACTATTTCACTTGCTGCCATAGAAGGTGGCCGCTCCTCTTCCACAGTCCTTTCGTTTCTCAAAAATCTACCTCTAAGTAATGACTGGAGAAATATAGAGGATTAGTGGTCAAATAATTACTGAAAGCAAATAGCATCTAATGAAACAATGAGATGTCAAAGAGATAAACATAAAGTGAGCATAACTAAAAATTGTCCTCAAGATTGTGATACAATTATAGTACCTAACAAAGATGTTTTTTAAAGTACTTTCTACATTTGAGGTCGTTTTGAGTCTTAAAGAGCTTCACATTTAAATGAAGCAAGATGCAGTATAATTTTAACAGTTAAACTCTAAAAGGAAAAGCTCATAAACGCAAAGTCTTCAATTACTTCTTGACATTTCCAAAATCAAATCAATTTTTGTTTTAAGCAAAATTAACTGAGGACAATGAAAGGTCGATAAATGAAACAACATTAACACTTGGCAGCTGACCTGGATGCGGTTGCGGTGGGCAAAGTCAGAAACTGCTCGATGCTCCAAAAGCCCTTGAAGTTCCCTCTGTCTTTCCCTTTCTATCCTTACAAGCAAATCAAGTATTGCTTGTCTTCCTCGCAACCTTAATAAGTCTCTGCGAATGTGTTCATTTTGTCCTTCATCCTGGTCAGCAACCAATGCATCACGGCTTCTATCAACTTGTGCACCACGTCCAGTTCCTCGATCTTCTCTTCTTTCACCACGACTTCCTCTTTGTTGACTGGTCATTTGTACCCATTCCCTAACAATCCTAACTCTCTCACGTTCTGTTTCCCCAAGCCATTCAGCTCTGGATCTTGTGCTCCTCTCAGAAACATTTGGTGATGGATCAGTAATTCCACTCTCCATCCATCCCCGTACTATTTGCCTTACTCTCTCCCTCTCAACTTCGCCAAGATCAGGAGATTGCTCTCTGCTAGAACCATTATTTTCATCCCTCACATGCTGTGATGCAATTTGATCATGGTTCCATGCCCCGAAATCATTCTCACTCTCACTTGCATCCACCAAGCTTCCCTGATTCTCACTCCCCCGACTATCAGACATATTTGTACTGGACATATTGGTAGAAGAATCGACGCTTGTTTGCTGCCTCAACCTTTCCCTCACCCTCTCACGAGCCCGATTCAACACATGGTCATCCTCCAGCTCCCTCCACATCTGTAATATTGCGGAAGCTTGTGTGCTTGGAGTCTCAACAGTAGTCTGCTGCCTTGAAGTTGGAGATTGGGACTCCCTCAAAAAGGACGAATCAAGCATTGAAACGGTATGCAATCTTGCAAGTGCCATTAACTCAGATTCACGATTTCTCCTCTCAATTGTTGTTATCATTTCCTGTGCCTGCCGAGCAGCCCAGCGGCTCAAAATTCGAGAGTGACGACGGCGTGCAGCCGAAGACTCAGCTAAATCATCACCCTCAAGATCAGAACGCCTTCTCCTCCGTAGAAGCTGATCACCTTCTTCATCCTCAACATCTTGATTGGCAGCAGAACTACATGAAGCAAATGGAATACATTCATCCAGGTGCCCACGCATTAACTCCTCAAGTCCACGCTCTAATTCCGCTCGGGCATCACTAGAATCAGGCTTCTGTTGTAGCGATTGAAAATCTGTCATCCTCTGCAATCTCCTACCCTATTGCCAGCATCGGGCACAAAACAACGCCCCAAACAAAACCTTCCACCTTCTATCAACAATAACAAGACCATTAACCCTTGTCCCTTCCTCCCAGAACCAACAAAATCACACGGTTGAATTACTCCACAACCACAAACCAACCCTAACAATATGTTCGAACCCAATAGAGGCAATAAATAACTAAACAATCGGATAAAAATCCCAAATGGCTCCAGGCAAAAAAAAAACCACCTTATAAAAATAGACAACGAAGAATCAAATCGTCAAAACCGACATTGAAAGGAAGATCCAACGAGAACATTGCAGACCCATGAGTGAATTAGATTAGTTTGAAGAAATAATGAACAGTGGAATTAGAAAGAAAAGGAATGGAAGACGAAAGAGAATTGGGATTAAAACAATAAATTAAGGTTAAATGAGTAGGAATTATGAGATTCAGCGGTAATTACGTACCTCTAAAGCTCTTTGCGCGTTTATATCCTGACCAAGTATGAGAAACAAAACCCTAAAATTCACCCCCTCACAAAGAGAAACGAAGAAACTGAAAATGGCGAGAGAATTACACAGAGAAGTTGAAGAAAAAAAATGCAGATAGGAAAAAAAAAAACAGAGAGAGATCAATTGGAAGAATGATGAGAAAGTTTATAAATTTGCTTGTAAGAGAGAGAGAGAGAATGTTCGTAGCGAAAGAGCGAGCAAAGGGGAGAGAGAAAGAGAGATGTTCGTTCTGGTTTTCTCACTATTTTTTGTTTTTTTGTTTTTTGTTTTTTAATTTTCTGTTTTGTATTTTGTGAGACCGAGGAGGGGGCTCCGGGGAGGAGAGCGGAAACC
Source organism: Cucumis cinereus (assembly GCA_037974625.1). Taxonomy (NCBI): domain Eukaryota; kingdom Viridiplantae; phylum Streptophyta; class Magnoliopsida; order Cucurbitales; family Cucurbitaceae; genus Cucumis; species Cucumis cinereus. The sequence goes on along the minus strand of JBBPDJ010000002.1, from coordinate 817,396 downwards.
GCCGACCTACCAACAATTGACACGTCATTTTTTAATTTCCCCTTTCTAGCGTTTTTCTATTGGGGCCATCTTATATTAATTTATCGCATCTGAAGATAATTCTTTGATTTAATATAAAATAATTGATGAATTGTTTTAATGTGCTTTATCCAAACTTTATATTATTTCCCCAACTTCTACTATACGGCTTTTTGAATCATCTAATATTTTAATGCATTAGTATTTTAGGTATAATAATTAAGTATTTTAAAAAACACAATTTAAATAAATTTATCTTATAAAATTTAGCGTTTAAGAAATAATTTAACAGCAGTGGTTCACCTGCTATACACACCCGTAAAATAACGTATTCTCTTAAACAAATAATTCACCTAAAAATCGAGTATAATAATAATTTCTCATCCTCTCTTGGGTTAGAGAAAAGGTCAAGAAAGAGTATGGAGTGTTAAGATTTTATTAATATTTAAATAAAGAAAATATAGTTTTTTATAAATAAAAATATATGTGGATAATATGAACTTTTCTTTAGTAAAATTACGGATTTCATAAATTAAAATAAACTGCGTTGAATTCTCTCACAATTATTAATTTATTCTAATCAATATAATTAAAGTTATGGTCAGAATTAAATATTAGATTATTACATAATCTTTTTAAATATTCTAAATATCAACAAAATGATTGGTTATTTCAGTGGAGTGGACTATTCTACTCTACAATGCAATGTATACTTTTTATATTTATTTAAATTAGTGTCGTTATAATTAAGCAATGGAAATTGAATTTTCCAAAGTTTATGAAAATAATAATTAAAAAAAAAACCAGCTATAGTAAATATTGAGTTATAATTACTATCTAAAAAGGAATATATAAATTTCAGTAGGTTTAATCATTATAGTCACATCCAACAGAAATAAACGATTTTTACACGTAACCAATTTGTTTTTATTTTAAAATATATTTATTTCATTTCAAACGTTGGCCCAATTTTTTTAGACTGTTATTTAATTGATACGTATATAAATAAATATAACTACTACTGTGTTGGTATATTCTTCTAACATAGAAAATATAAAAATAAAAACAATAAAAATAAGAGCGTTACGGTAAATATTATTTAAAAATATTTAATTAGCTATAGTAAACATTATTTCAAAACTCTTACTTTGCTACAATATTTACTATTTGCTATAGATTTTACTATTTGACATTCATCATTTTTTTTTATATTTGCTACAGTTTTTACTATCTACTTCTTAAACTACAATAATCTGCACCACAAACATATACGATTATAATCAAGCTAAATTATTCTACATCGTAAACACAAACTATTATAAATCAATTATAATAACCTATAACTATAATAACTCATTATTTACCCAACACCTTCTTAATATTTAAATTTTGAATTAAAATAGTGCTACTTTCAAAATAAACCATAATATTTAAAAACCTAGTAAAATTTAACTGTCTATATGTGATAGAATACTATGATACTATATGTGTCTATAGATTATTATCTATGTTATTTTGCTATGTTTGTAAATATTTTCAATTGCTTTGTTATTTAAAATAATGTTATAAATTTTTTAAAAAAGAAAAAACAAAGGGTTATCTTCAAGTATGGCAAAATGACACTATCTACCGGTGAAAGATAACGATTAGACTGCTATCAACAATTATTGATAGATACTAATAGTTATCTATCAACGTCTATAACTATCATCTACCACTGATAGACTACGATATTTTTTAATAATTATTTTAAAAACCCTTGTCATTAAAACAATTTTGTAAAAACGATGTAAAATTTAATTATTGATGGGCTTAACAAATTATTTATTAAAAATGCAATTTAATTGGATATGGAGTCTCATCTGTACAAATTAAGGTGGGTTTCATTGAATGAAGGAATCAAAGTAAATCCATTGGTGATATTTTGTCCCACTTTTTGTTTGGACTAAAAACAAAGAAATATCATATAAAGCTTTAAAGTAAAGGGTACAATATAAGATTGTCCAAAAGCAACTTGAAATACACATGGGTGTGATGCATGTACTTTTAACAAAATTCCAAACAAAGTACATTATTTAATCCATTAAATATAAACATAGTTAGAAAAAAAATAAATAAGTCTTATATGTGTTTCAAATATCATTAATAAATTCATAATTATTACAAGTCAAAACATATACATAATAGATATATTAATATATCATATGTCTTTACAACCTAAACTATAGAGGTTATATCAATTTAACTTCGAATTTATATGATTGCGTCAATTAAAACCCTTATTTGAATACACTTATGAAAGTCGATGGTTTAAATTGATACACTTTTAAAAGTTTATGGTTTCAATTGATGTAACGTCTCAAGTTTAGGGTCGAAATTAATACAACCACGCACAAATTGATATTTACCCTCGTATAAATTTGCAATATGAGTACAACTAAACATATTTGGGCTATCATGAAAACTCACTTGAATGTGTTTTGATTTTGATGTTCTATATAAAGAAAATATTTAAGTTGCATTAAATTTAGATTAAGAAATATATGATTTTTAATGTTACTTGAGAAGAGAGAAAAAAGTCAAAATCAACACTAATTAAAACCTAAATTAGGTGAGAGATGTACATTTCTAAACTTATTAAATTAATTCTCTTGGAACCATCTCAAGATATTTGTTTAATTTTTAATTTTTATTTTTTTAGTAAATATTTGTAAAAATGTTGCATCCCAAATTGAGGAAATTAGTTTCAAAATTAATTGTAGTATCAAAATTTAGATAATTATATTTTTTGTCCTTACATAAGTTTGATTCAACTGAAATAATTATACTAACTACCCATTAAATTTGAAATTAATTTTCATTCCTGTGAATTGCTTTCAATACATTATTATTATTATTATTATTATTATTATTGGGAATTCAATACATTTATTTAACACCTTGAAATCAACACCCATTTAAAATATCGATAATTATTTATAATATATCAATAAGACTTTTCTTATCTAAATAATAAAGTAATATTGATAAATACATACAAACATAAAATCGTAAAAAATATGAAAATTATTAAATAAAATCATCATTTCAACATCACTTTTAAAATTAAAATTTGGTTCAAAATAGCTCTATTAATAAAACATGGGACAAACTCTCACTGAGTTGCAAACAAAATACGACAGATATGTGGCTTTTAAAGGATGAATCGCAAACATCATAAGTATTGATAGTCATCGAGCATGTTAGATGTAGGGCTGCAAGTTAAAATACGATGGTGAATTGATTTTTAAAGAATGATTGTCGAGTAGTCATTATTGTAACCGCATTTGTCACTTATCTTTAGAGGATGCTGATAGTCTGTAATGAAATAAATTTGTCACTCAGTTCGTTCCGACAGATTTTTTCTTATTGTTTTAACGCTTCACAATCTTGTTTTTATTAATGATGTAATTGAAAAGAGTATACGTAAGAAATAGATAAAGGATACCGACATCCCAACATGAATGAATGAAGCACAATATCCGACTTTCAACTCATTCTCCTCTCAATTCTTCCTATTACTTTTGTTTGTTTATTTATTTCCATTAAAAATAATAATTATTACTATTTTTTACTTCATACTCCAAAAAAGTATTTTCCTTTTTGCTTTTCCCCAAACTTTTTATCTCTTTCTCTGTTGGTCCCTCTTGGACTTCATCTCTTTCTAACTTTTCAAATTTCAATTTACCAAAAAAAGAAAAACAAATCTCTTTCAAATATATTCTTTTTTTAGTATGACACGAAAAGAAATATAAGGTCAAACTTTCAACCTCAAATTGAAAAGAATATTGTTAGATGATATAATATTAAAATTTTCTTTACTTATTAATTTAAACTTTTAGAACAATCGATGATCTAAGATGATACCAAATCGGATGATCTAAGAATATCTTGTAAACTAAGATGCAATTTATTTTTGCTTTCCAAATTTGAAGTTTGATTCAAAAGTTTCCTTCAAAATATGTTGCAAATAAATTGTGATTAAACAAATAAACTTTTTAATAGGGATGAGCATGATAACCGACTGCCAAAACCGGTCGAACAGAAGGCGATCCGTCGGAGATAAGGAGAGGTTCGACCATGGTCGGTTTGGTCGAAAACCGACTCCGACCGATCGCTATTCACCCTTACTTTTCACAATCAAAACACGGATTTTTTTTATTTTTTTTAAAAAAAAGAACAAATACTCGGAGAAGTCTTCAAGTATTAAAAAGTTAAATGAAATTATAACTAATAATACAATATTGTCATGTGATTGGATGATTAGATTTTTGTAATTAGGGCTTTTTTCTGTTAAGTCAATAAAATGTCGAGGTTAATTAAGCAATTACCTTTTCAGGTGCTTTCTTTACAAAGAAGTTTGAAGTGGGAACCAAAAACTTTATTCGGAATTTTCTTTTTCAAAATCCCACTGACCAAATTATATATATATATACATACATTCTTTTAGTACAAATATTCATTTTATTAATCATTGCTTTTTTTTTTTTTAGAAAAAAAAAAAGCATATCATAGCTATTTATGGAATACAGATTCCATACGTTGGTTACTTGTCATTAAAGAAACATTTTATTTATTTATTTGAGAAAATATTTGTTTTAAATTCCAGTATTGTGGATCCAATTTATGTTTAGTCTTTAAAAATTAGTTTGATACATGTTTACTTTTAAGTTTAAGTTCAATCTATATTTCTTCCATAAATTTTAAAATATTAAATTTTTATTATTAAGTCGTAAATTTTATTTAAATTTGATTCCTAAGACTTCTATAATTATAATTACAGTGTGGTTACTAAATATTCACTTTCAATGTTCCGTGTTTTATGTTCATCACAACTAATTTAAAAGGATTAAATTAATTATAATTAAATTGGTTTTCATTAACTATCTCTATCAAAGTTGAATTAAAAAATCACATCATAATTATTTAAAATTGATTAACTAAAAGTGTCTCCAAACACCAAGTGAGTATTAATAGAATCTCGACCGTAGAAATATAAAATATTAAAACCAATGTTCAAATAAAAACGGAATTCACAACTACAAAATAAAAAATATAATATTTAAAATTAAAAAAAAAGTATTTTAATAAAATGACAAAGTTTGAGATGATTTTGTATACATAATTTGGCGGAAATTAATAGTAAAATGAAAAAAGAAAGAAAAAAAAAAGTTATAAAAGTAAAATACTTTTGATGATGTCCTATCCTAAAGTAGCACATTCAAGCTTGTCAAAGTGCTTCATCTAGTCTAGCATGTTGACAAAAAGCAGATAATGTTTCTCGTGGACGGCACGTGCCTTGCCGCTTCATTCATTGGTTATCCAATTTTTTATTTTTTGACTAAAGTTCCCCCACGAAGGAATTAACGGGAATTTTTTCTTTCAAAAAATTAAATATTATTATTAATTTTTTATTACGTAATAATAATAAAAAGGAATAATTATATACGATAAAGCATCAAAATAAATTACTATTTGTGTCTATCATGATACAGATGAACAAGATCAATAGATTATATATGATATTTTACTGTATTTTAAAAATATTTTGGTTCATTTTGCTATATTTAAAAAAGTACAATAAAATAGTATCAATCAATGATTAAGTAACTAATGTTTAGGAGATTGTAGCAATTTAAATAACTATAATAATGGTATTAATTCAAATATGTTTTTAAGTGTATCTATTCAATGCGTTATATTAAAAAAAAGTCACGTGTGAAACTTATAATTGTACTAATTAATCTCCAATTTTCCATAAATTAATCAATTTAGATTATTAGTCATGACTTATCTTGAAAATTATTTATGCAATACTCTGATCATTGTTTTGTAAAGCCAACGTGTGAAGGAGTCTACACATATAAAAATTAGTGTATGGTGTAGCTTTCAAAGGTAATTGTTATGAAATGTCTAAATTGACTATCTTATGTAAACTTAGGAGTCTAATCGACTTAAATCATAAGTTTCACATCATATTCATCAAACAAAATTTAAAAGAACATGTAAATGATTATGTTAGCGCAATTTTAATTGATACAGATCCTTGATATTTACCCTAATTATAATTATTAAATTTAAATCTCAGTATTTATGAGAAAACTGAATCATTGATTTTAGTCAATAATTGTCTTTCGAAATTCTCTCCGCCCCCGACTCACAAATTCATTACATACACATATTCAAGATCAAAAGTAACAAAATATTAGAAGGAAAATGAGTTGTACCTAATCGTATGTATTAATTCCTATTACACGAAAAAAGAATTAAAAAATTCAATTTCTTTGAAAAGAAAATATTTGTGACATAGAAAAATTATTAGACTATGGAATTTTATATTTCTCCACAAATTATTAGATAATTTCATAAGAAAAGAAATTAAATTACCAAATAATATGGCATAAGAGGCGTAGGGGTGAAGGATCATACACTAAAATTAAAAAGAAAGTTGATACATAATGAATCAAAGTGTCCATTAAAAAGCAGACAAATTCATTGGGTTAAAAAAACAGACAAGTGAATTGTAGGCTAAATTTAGTAATGTGCATTTACGGAGTGAATTTGTATGATGTTGATAACCATCTTTGTTGTCGTCTTCGAGGAAAACTAAACTTGGGGTTTGTGTGGCCAAACGACATGTCGGAAAAGCGCTTAGAGATTGTAGAAATAAGGGGACTGTTTGGGAAGCAGAATCACGTTGGAAAATTCTAGGTTATGGTTTGGACTTTTTTGGATTTCAAAGATTGGAGAAGATGAGCACATGAAATTTGAGAATCCTATGTTGTTGATAAGATTATTTATTTTGGAAATTTGGAGATAGGATATTTTTTTTTAATTTATAATTTTTCTTATATCGATTAGTGTTAGAACTAATTTACAAGATTAAAGGAGAGATAATGACGTTTTTTTCAAATAAGAGAATTGGGAGAAAGTATTTTTCAACAATTTAGAAAAACATGTTACTAAAGAAAAAAACAGACGACCTATATTTTAAAGGGTTAATTAATGCGTTCTTTTGTCCTAATTTGTAAAAATGACGAAGGATGAGTACACTAACGAGGGTTTAGATTGACAAACGTGACAGAGAGCACAAGTGAGGAGTGTGAGTGACAGAGGTTAGAGGAGAGCGTACATAGAGAAGGAAGAACCCTAGGAGAAGTATATATATATCATCAATACTTTTTTATTGTGTATTAACAAATGACAGTGAGTACGAGTGTCTTACTTCGTTATCGAAAAAAAAGGCAAACAAACGATTAATTAAGGTTTGTAAACTGTCTTAAATTTGTCAATGTGGATTGATAATCAGTCTAATTTAACTGTTTGTAATTTAACAGATACAAAGGAGAATGTTGTAGAGTTATAGTGGATGTGAAATGTGAATGATATTTACCACTATAATATAGAGTATAAGGAGAAAGGAGGTATATGGTTTGGGGCCTGCAAAAACAGAAAAGCCCATTCAGGATGGGGGAATATATGCTCTGTGTGGCTTTGTTTTTATGTGCATATATGGCTCATTCTATGCCAAAACTCTATCAGAATGTTCTCTTTTTCTTCTTTTTCTCTTTTTGAAGACAAAACAGAATGAACATTAGTTCCCTAGGTTCATCTTTGAACCTGTTTTTCTCACATTTCAAGTTATGCTATCAAATATGGTATTAGAGTCCATAAAGTCCAAACGAGTATTCGATCCAATAAAAATAAATTGAGATCCACTTAAGATTGGTAAACCCAAAAGAGACGCCATTTTGATGAGACATATTGAGATGTTAAGAATTCTACAGAAAACTCTAACGGGTTTAAAGGTGAAACTCCGTACTATTAAATAACCTCATCATGCTTTTAAAAACAAGTAGTACTAGAAATTTCTTTACGAACATAACTGCAACCATTTTCTTGCAGTCCAATCCCAGGGTGTCATATGGCAAACTGAGAATTACCAATATTCTGTGCAGCAAAAATAAAGCCACTTAAGTTAAGTATGTTCCTACAATGTGCTCTCTCCCAAACATCTAAAAGGAAATTTCCCATCAAGATTCACTATTCACCTATGATTAACAACCACAAAAATAATGCAGTTAAAAGTACATCCAAACATTGCTATTCTGAAAATTTTAATCAGAAGTCAGATGAGGACAGTGTTACAAAAAGCTGGCTTCAAAACAATAGCCCGAACGTGATGCTTGACAGTCTACAGTCAGATGCACAGTAATTAATCAAACACACTTTCTCTCTCACAGATGAGGAACATTTTGACACAAATAGAAAGAGAATCTGAAGAGATGATAATAGAACTCCACAGCAAAAAGTCAAGTAGATTATAAAAGAAAAACCCAAGTTGACATTTATATATAAGAGTAGTGTTGAAAAAATAAAATAAAAGTGGCAGAAGTGACCGATTAAACAACTCTTCCACTAGAACCTAAGCATAAAGTTTGTCCAATTCCCTTTGGTTGAGATGGGAACAAAAGTTCTACCTCGTCTAATAGATTTTCTTTGACATCCTTTCGACACAAGGAATGAAACCGTGAACTCCAAACTTTTGTGATGTCTAAAGAGTTGTGAATTTTTAAAGTTCATAGTGCAAATAAGACCAAACAAAGAGTAGGACTGAGTCCTTAGCCGTAGAACAACAACATGCTCTCTGACAAAAAGTTGGGATGATAATAAGGTGACCATTGGCACCCACTGAAGTTGGATTGACTAAGAAGGGGGCAGTGTTGGACTTTGAAGGCAAACTCACAAGTGAATGATATATACAAACAAGGCTTTCAGCAATCAGCATCTTTATGACAGAGATTTCACCATTCGGGGGATGGGAACAGTGACATCATTTTTCTTTCTTTCTATTTTTTTAGCTAATAACCATGGGTTGGACCATCAGAATTTATTTTTTTTCTTAGAAGTTTTAGTCTTCCAAATTGAACGAGATAAAACAAAGGGGTTGCCTCCACATGAGCTGGCCTCCAAGGTTTTAACAATTAAATCAGAATTGGTTGTTGGGAAACATTTGTAATTTAATTTTAGTGACAGAGATGAGAAGAAGTCCTTGTTTATCAAGCAAGTCAGAATAAGAACCACACAAGAAGAAACAAAGAGATTAGGAAACAGATGGAGGATAAAATAATTAAGCTCGAGAACATCGAATGAAAAAGATAGTCAACATGAATAACTTTTTGCTTCCCTTTTATTTCCATCTATGCACAGTAAATTAATAAGTCACTAATGTAACTGAGGCCTATTGACAACGTAAAATGTTTGACCAGCTATTGCTTTGGCTTATTGACAGATAAAATGGCCTCCTATTAAGATCATTACTTCATAGACAGCAACAGAAGGAATTTCTAGAAGAATGTGAGGTCTGTAAGTCCAAAACTAAACAACGATAATATATACATGTATCTTGGGGACTAACAATAAAATCCCTCCCATTTGTAAACCAAAACAATATTAGCAAAGAAAATATCCCTTTAGATTGAGAAGCACATTAACCAGGAAAATACTTCTACACCATACAACCCATATCACTAGATTTTAATTATAAAGAATCTTCTATTTCCTTTATTTTTATGTCTTCACAAGGTTGCTAATAGAGTACCACATTCGTCAATATGATCTGGATGCTAATATTTTTTTTCTATTGATCAATAAGCAGCATAAGCAAAAACTGGCAGCCTCCCAGTCAATCACAATATCAAATCTGGCATTCACCATTTCATAGAGTTTAAAGATTGTGATCATCCATACAAAGACTCAAGGCCCCGAATAAATCTTATAAAATAGAGAGATTTGAACTAAATTTCACCACATTACGTTTGTACTTCCTATCCCCAAATACAATACCTATCCGATTGATCCTCAAGCAGTTATCAAAACGAACTATTCCAAACTTAAAGGAAAAATAAATAATCTACCGAATCGATTGTATGTATCAGCCTTCAATTTGACCATTCCTCGTGGCTGCGGTTAGCGATACCTTGAGCTGTTAATGAATAAAATAGAAACGAAAAATCCATCAGAATAGATAGGAAGACAACTGGAAACTAATACTAAATGTACTCGAAAAAATCGGAAGTAGAGAAAATTACAGGCTCATGCTCCGACGACAATTATGACCTGACATGCTCCGACGACCACTTCTAACGTCTAACTTTGATGATAGACAACCGTTACGCGACTACCGGAACCTCACTCCGGTGAACGATCACCTCCGCGACTATCTCCATGGACCACTTCCATTGGTCAACTTCGAGTGTCAATTTAATCCTATACAGCTATACTAATAAAACGTGGATTAACTTTTATATATATATATATATATATATATATATATATATATATTTATATTTAATAACTTATGAAAATATTTACAATCTATTTTTTTATATTATAAAAGCAGTTTAAAAAATACATTTCAAAGAAAAATAAAATAAAATATTTACGTAATTAAATTATACATGTAAAACATACTTAATAACTCTAAGTTAAACTCTACAGTTTAAATGCATACTTCCTAACTCACAAATTATATATTAATATATTATGAATTTAAAAAATTAGAAAATCTATTGGACCCAGTCTTTATTCAACATCAATTAAGGAAAGTTTTAGTCAATAAATAAATAAACTGTTGATTCCTTGACCAATTGAACTATTTAATAATGATTAAAAACTATTTAATTAATATTCTGTAAGAGCAAAAAAATCTTTATAATAAATTTTGCGTAAGTAACCATTACATTCATTTATTAGCTTTAATTAGTTGGACGTATTAAAATAAACTATACTTAAATTTTACTTTTATTACTGAATTTATAAACCTAAATGTTATTTAGTCAGACAGATTTTCAAAACAAATAATTTGAACCACCAAAGATTGAATTTATAGCTACCCAATTAGTCTTCACTTAATACGGCTAAAGCTTAACTCAATGTATATGAACTATACTCCAATTAAAGAAGACTAGAAAATACCGTAGTACAACCAATAAATTGCATAAAAACTACCAAGTAGGTTGTAACGTAACTCAATCACACAATATATAAAAAGGGAAAAAAAAAAAAGACAATGTCAACCAAATCATAAAGTGCTAATAATCATGGTTATTCCATTTACAATATCGAACATAAATACCAACAAAACCTCTTAACTAATTAGGATGAAAATCAATAAAACTTTTTCGGAGATGTTTGGTCCGTGTTTACAACTATTTATAACCTACAATTACATACAACTTTACTATTTCAAATCCCTCTTTATCACTGTATTTATTGTTTATATTTCTTATTTATTCTCTTTTTCTCTACTTGTCACAACGTTTACCATTTACTATCCATACTAAAATAGTTTGCATTCCAAACACATGTTATTATATTTTAGATTAAAATACCTACACCAAAACCCAAACTATTATGATCTACACATGCTTCAAACGCCTCTGTAACGTTTCAAATATCAAATAGATATAATCAAGAAGAAAAATATGACTATCGATATCAATTTATTAAAAAAATAGATATAAATCTTCATATCAACTCGATTTATGAAAATATTCGTAGATATATTGACCTATCGATGAATATTTTTGTCGTCGAATAAAACAAGGATTAAAGTAAAAAGTAAAAAATTGGATATACACTAATTTAGAAAAGTGGATCGTGCACCTTACCCTAATAGTGATCATATGTATATATATATAACTTGAAGAAGCGATTTTCGCGGCTAAAGAATCACGTTCTAATAGATAAGGGCTGAGGATAGAGGCTTGGTCGTTGGTTGGGGCTGACTTTCCTTACTCTCACAGCTCACCATTCTTTTATAAAGTGCAGCCCCAAAACCCCCAATTTTATTTTTATTATTATTATATATATTTTTTAAAAACAATAATTATATATTATAGATATTTATATAAAAATACAATTTGCATTTTTTGAGACGATCCTTCGATAAATAAATAAATAGCCAAAAGAAAAATTAAAAAAAAGGGAAAAATATAACTGCATCTTCAACTCGAGCTTCCATTTTGGCTTTGGTGCTGAACGAGTCGAGTTTTTGCGAGCGCTCTGCCACACCCAAATTCCCCATTTCCTCAACTGCTTTGCAACTCTCTCTAGCCGCCGCCACCGCCGCCGCCCTCGTCGTTCGACAAGAAGGAGGAGGAACAAGAATGGAGTCCACCGAGTCTTCATATGTCTCGTCTCCGGAGGCTCCTGCCAAGCGATCTCCACCGCCGCCAAAATCTCCAAACTCGGGTATCTGATCTGATTTCAATCGATATTTTGCTCTCATTTTCAACAATTTAATACCTACTCTCACTGTTTTGTATGAATTTGTTTGTATGCTTGGCGTTGTTCTTGTTTGCGAGTGTTTTTGTTTCAGATCGGTTCGTTTGAGGAATGATGCAATTGCGCGTTTCTTTTTTGGTTTTGTTTTTGTTTGTTCTACCTTCTTATTTTTCTCCTATTGTTTTGAATTTAAACCCTAGCTCTAGGTGTTTTGTTTGATTTATTTGTGACGGCGGAGGGAATGAGAAATCGTGCAATTTCGTCCTCCAATGGTCTGGACTCTTGTTTCCTTTTCTGGAAAGCTTAGAAAACGAGAGCGTGGCTTCTGGTAGGGTATTTTTGATTTTGGTGTGGGGGAAGGGTTTGTCTATTGAGATTTATCACAGTTGACCGAATGAATTGGGAAGCAATTGTCATTTTCTTGAAGTGCCACTGCCAGCACTTATCCGTCTATTGATAAGAACCGCACTACATCTCCTGGTGTGTGTGGTAATAGTCAAAAGTTCGCCATCTTTGGTGATTGGACAGCGAGTAGAGAAATAAGCAGAGCATTCAAACTCTCTTTCGACCATTGATACTTCTATAATTTCATGAAGGCAGCTCAATGTTGAATGCTATTTGGTCGGAACAAACTTTTTCTTTCATGTATGTCTCATTTAAATTCCTGACACTGTTACGATGAGTATATGTGTGTCGATTTCTTCTAATAGGGATTTGAATGTAGATAAGATCTCTCCTCAAACTTTTTTCAACATTGATGGTTATCTTTTATCTTTTTGTGAAATCGCAGTAAAGGGATTCATTAGTGACGTTCTTTATTTAAAATCTACACTGGTAATATGTAGGTTTCTTTATGACGTATAGTTATGATTTATATAAAATGCTTTAGTTCTGTCACATTTTCAACCTTCTAGATTATATTATGAATAAGAGATCTATATACATTTCTAATTGATAATGCATGTGTGCCTGTACAATTTTGCAAGTAAGTATCAAGATTACTTCCATTTCTGCTCGTGAATACTGTCTCACTCATCAGAATTACTATTGTCAGATAATATGGAAAAGGCTACATACATAAGGTTTCTTGTATCAAATGCTGCGGCTGGTTCTGTAATTGGGAAAGGTGGTTCAACAATTAATGATTTCCAGTCACAGTCTGGTGCACGAATCCAGTTGTCACGGAACCATGAATTTTTTCCTGGAACGACTGATAGGATCATTATGGTATCTGGATCAATTAATGAAATACTGAAGGCCATGGAACTTGTTCTTGCTAAGTTGTTGAGTGAGGTAATCTCTATGCAGTTCAAGTTCACCCTAGAATTTAAACGTTCTATTATTTGTGATTGATTAAAATTTTTGTTTTTTGGTAGCTTCATGCTGAAGAAGGAGACGATGTTGAACCAAGAACAAAAGTGAGACTAATTGTTCCCCATAGTTCATGTGGAGCTATAATTGGCAAAGGAGGATCCACTATAAAGTATGATGTCCATATTTCTTTTATTACCATTTTATTGTTTACTAATTGCTTTGTATTTATTAGCTTAAACAATTTATTATCATTCTCAGTCAGATTACAAGTTTCGATGAACTTTCAGGATTATTTCTACTAATGGGTTCCCAAAATTTAAAAAGTATCTAAATGGTCCATAAACTTGTAATTTTGAATCTATCAAGTCCATAGATTTTCAATTTTGTGTCTTTTGGGTTTGTGAATTTCAAATGTCAAATAGGTGTCTGGTCCTTTGGACACAAAAATGGAAGTTTAGGGTCCTATTAGACACAAAGTTGAAATTTAAGGACCTATTATAGAAATTGAAATGTGGGGCTTATTAAATAACTTTTTAAATTCTAAGGACTTATTAGACACAATCTTAGAAGTTCATGGAGTAAACTTATTAGTTAACCTTTTGATTTTAAGGTTATATATATGTGTGTATATATATTATTTATGATATATTATAGAGCAGAAAAATAATAGCCAAGTGAACATTTTTCTCACAACACATGGAAAGTATTTTCTTTCTAAATTGTATGAAGGTTCACTTTCCTTGCAAAGATTTTTAAAGAACTGTGGGTTGTTTATGTAGGAGTTTTAACCTTCAATTCAACTTAGGTCTATATAGGAAATTGTGTAGAATGCAGATTTAGATCCTATTGCAGTAGTTCTTGTTTACAGCCTTTTTTTTTTTTTTTTTAAAGGAAGTACTCATTCTCTTCATAATCCGTTAATTTCACATTCATGTCCAGGAAGAAAGTGCCACTTGATAGACTCATGCTGTTTTCTATTTGAAATCCACTTAACTTTTTAAACCTTATAAACATCCGTATAATCTATTTCGAATAGATTCTATTCAAGTACGGTCACTATTTTGTTTTGTTTAGTTTTTTAAGAAACAAAATGGCATTTAGAGAAAAAGAGGGGGAAATACATACCTGGGGCGGGGGTAGAGTGGACCTCCTCCCTAAAGAAGCTAAAGAAAGCTTTCCAACTGTTAAAGATTGCAGAAGGATTGTAATTACAAAAAAACGCAATTATAAGCAAAACTCCACCAAAAAGTGGCAAGCTATACACCTCCTCAAAAAGACCTGAAAAAGGAGGACTTTTCTTCAAGGTTCTCTAATTTCTTTCCAGCCAGTATTTTACCTTTTGTAACTTTGACCTCGAGAAAAATTCAAGGAGCCAACCATCAATAGTCTTAGGCAAATGGCCACACACACCAAAGATGTTCATATGGGAATTCCACCCATTAACAGCGGAGGAGAATTGGAGAAACAGATGATTAACGTAAGTTTGGTCAGTTCCTTGTGAACTCCCAATGGAGGTACATAGTTAGGATATATCTTGAGGTAACTTTTCATCAAATCGATGAAAAAGCAGTCTGATTGAAAACTTGTATCCTGTTATATATGATTACCTTCCTTAAAAATACCATAAAAATGTTTCCCCCTTTTTTTGATGCTCACATTCTTCTACGGTTGTCCAGGTCATTCATTGAGGACTCTCAAGCTGGCATTAAGATATCCCCCCAGGATAATAACTATATGGGATCCACCGATAGACTGGTGACACTGTCTGGAACCATAGAGGAACAGATGCGAGCTACTGACTTAATTGTCTCAAAGCTATCTGAAGACCCACACTACACCCAGTCAATGAATTATCCATTTTCATATCCGAGTAGGTCTTTGTTAAGGTTTCCTATTTCACTGTGATATCATATTATTCCCAAAAAAATATTAAATGCTCACTTGCATTTTGTGGTTCACAAAAATGCTCTTCATCTTGGGGCACTGTCTTTCATTTGCTATATTCGATGCTGTTGCCTTATCTTGGTTATGACATTAGTAATTTTTGTTTTATGCAAATCAAATCTGTATAGTTATAGGTCTAAATCACTGCACATGGTACGATAGAAGAAATGTATTATTCAGCCTCTACAGTAAAGAAAACCAACTTGTCCTTGTCATGAGGTGGTCAGAAAATAAGAAATGTCCAATAGATACTGCTAAATTCTTTTTTTTTTTTTTTTCGTTTCGTTTTGTTTTTTGTATTCCATTATTTATTTCCAATCTTGTCCATTTTGCATTGGAAGTGTTGATGAGGATCTAGATTTTTTTTCTCCAACTGGAAATATAAATTATTGAAATGTCAAATTGTAAAAGTTGGATGTAGTATAAATATGGAATTCTGAAGTAAAATACAACTCAAGAAGTTCATTTTAGGCTTATACTTTTGAGTTTTGAGGAACTTCAGTGTTCATAGATTTGGGTAAAAAAAGAGCTGGGATAGTAGTTGATTATCTTTAGGATTCATTCATGAATTTGGGGTGCAGCGAACCTTTCAAGTTTTTACCTACCACATATACCAGATTAGAGCCAATAGTAGAGTCTGATTTCTATTATGAAATGATGGCGGATCAATATATGTTATTGCTGTACATTTTATTTTTTTGGGGTGGGGGTTTACTTGTTACGGATAGCTCAATAGTTACAAAATTATCCAAGGAATTCCTAGGAGGAGGAAACAGAAACACTGTATGCCCAAATGATCCGCACGTCCCTGATTCAATTTCTGAGGCTGGTGTATCAGCTTATGAACTATGAAGGGAGCAGGGAGCTGATTACAGGGTATTGTGCTGTCTTAAGATTTAAGGCGACTGATGAGAGGTCCAAGTCCTCTTATCTCAAAAAAAAAAAAAAAAAAAGATGGGGGGAGGGGGGTGGATATTTATACTAAGAAAAAAAGGAGGATGAATATTTTTCCCACATATGTAAATTTTTGCTGTTTTTGTTATTTTCCTTGCCCATTTAATCGTTTACTTGCTTTTTCTTCAGCATCATACAATGCTATGAACTATGGATCCAACGGAGGAACTGGAGGAGGGAGGTTTCAAAACAACAAGGTTTGTCCATCGATGCTATCAATACTGTCCTCTATTTGAGAGATCTCTGGAAAATAACTGCCTTGGTGCTTTTGTGCACCCTCTTTGATCTTTCTTTTGCAATGAACCTGACACAGGCTTTATGATACCAAGGAAATTTATGTCGTTATTATGGGCTTTCCCAGAAAAAAATTGAGAAATAATTAACAATGGTTTCATGTGGATGATAGATTATATTGTCTGAATAACATTGCCATGCCATGCATGATGCGTAAATCCCAACTATGTGATGCTTTTATTATTTTATGAATTTCTTGCATTTAAGAATTTCCTGATGCCAAAATTAGGCTATAAAGCTGTTCCTTTGATGATACTGGATTTCTTTATCAATGAGCAAACATTCACTGTGACAAAAGGCTAAATTGCAGAAGAATGTGAACTTGCTGTTTAACATTCAATAAGGTAAAGTAAAAACAGGATAGCAAGTAAAGGAAGCCATTTATCATGGAGTAGAACTCGATTGGGTTTCATGAAAGAGCCACAGATAGCATTATAGAGAGATTTTATACCCTTTCCGTTCTTTGTTGTTGTTCAACCCGTACTGTGGACTTCAAAGAATCTATATACTGGTTCTTTTTTAACAACTATTTTTCTCCCCAGCCTTGCTCCTAACTGCTGAAAGGAATGTTAACAATGCATGCAACTTTATAAAATGGGACTTTATGCATATACATACATACATACATATATAATATCTGTATATCTAATATATATATATATATATATATATTATCCTTCTCTGCGACTTTATGATATGCTGACATAAGATCTTCTGAAATTGTCTAGGAGGAACGGAACAACTCCTTGACTATTGGGGTTTCAGATGGCCACATCGGACTAGTTGTTGGTCGTGGTGGAAGAAACATACTGGAAATTAGTCAGGTTTCAACATCTCCATCTCCAACACTTCTTCCTTCCTTTCCATGCATATGGTTGATAACATCCAGTTCACAATTGTAAACTCCATAAGTTGTATTACTTTTTTACATTCAAAAGCTTTTCTTATTACAGGCTAGTGGGGCCAGAATTAAGATATCTGATAGGGGCGATTTCATGTCCGGAACCACTGACAGGTACAGAGTTTCTGTTGGTGTATTGGGGGGGGGGGGGGGGGGGGGGGGGGGGGGGGGGGGGGGGGGGGGGGGGGGGGGGGGGGGGGGGGGGGGG
>JBBPDJ010000002.1:758534-799336 GCA_037974625.1 Cucumis cinereus | reverse complement strand
GAAACACTGGGAGGGGAAGAGTTTTTTTTGGTGTATTCCCCCCCCCCCCCCCCCCCCTTCATACCATGGGTTGCTAGTTCTTCATGGTAACGGTTGTGTTGTTGATGGGGGTAAGAAATAACAGGATCTTGTTAAAGGGGTTGAAAAGAGCCACAGGAGAGGTTTGGTCCCTTGTCATATATATCACGGTTGTCTTTTCGGTGTCTAATGTAAGCTTGTGTAATTATCCATTAGGTCTTATTTTACTTGCCTAGAGCCTCTTCTTAGACTTAGCTTCCTTGGGTGTTTTTTTCCGAATTAAATCATAAGCTGAGTCTCTGAACTTTAAATAATGTCAAATAAGTCTTTGAATTTTTTATTTTATGTCTAATTAAGTTCTTTATAAATTTGAAAATTTAAAAAATTAATTGCTATATTATATATAAATTTGAAATTTTGTGTTATTGGTAATTTTGAAAATTCAAATAGATAGCAACAGCCATATCATCCAGCAGCATGCAATTTTTTTTTTTTCCAATGGTCAATGGATTTTTTTTCCTAGGTTGTGAGTAAACTTTGTTTCTCTGCTCAAGAATAATAGTTTAGGCAGTTCATAGCATTTTTTTTTTTAATTTTTAAAAAAGGTTGCATACTTGATTTGTCCATAATTTGCAGGAAAGTAACAATTACGGGGTCACAGAGGGCAATACGTGCTGCTGAATCGATGATTCTACAAAAAGTAGCATATGCTTCTGAGAGGGTTAGCCTTTCAAATCCATATAGTAAATATAGCATGCTTTTGTTCAAAAAATTTGTTCATTTCAGTTCTCTTATGCTATGTAGCAAACTTTTTCTTATCGAATCGATGCAGGTTCTAGCACAGTGATAGAATGTTGAAAGATCTGAATGTTTGTAGTAGAAGCAAGGCCGGGAGATTTTCATTTTTACTATTGAGGGAGAGAACATGTGGATGGCAATGGGCGGAGAAATAGAATTGAGATTTCATGAAGCATGAAGAGATATAATGATGATGCCATCAAAAAATTTGATTGAGCCAAATAGAAAGATTAGCAGTTTCAAATTTGTTTATACAATTGTAGCCCTTGAATTTATTTTTATAATTATGTTTGAGCTTTTGTCTTCTATTAAATTGTTTGAACATGCCTTCTCTTCGAGAACAGATTGTAGCTTTTTAGGATGTCCCTATTTTGACGATTTATTGGTGAATTCTTTAGTTTTGAGTTCTTTTTTTCTTTTCACTTGGATTTTTGTTCTTGTATGTGCTATGCTGTTGTCAAATAATCATATATGCATATACCTTCCATGTGGGCTTCTGGGCCAGATTTTGGGCCTCCTGAATTTTAGCCCAACTTTAGGAGTCGTTTTGCAAGCTATCGACATGTCGGAACTCCTGTTTTTGATCTCGTTGTTTTCATCTTTTCCCCTTCCGTTCCCATCTTTGAGATTTGTTGAGCATTTCGTGTCTTTATATGTGAAAATCAATCCATTCGAATGAGATTTCAAAATTAGTTAATAGGGGAGCTTCTAATTTTACTACCAATTAATTGGTTTGTGTATGTGTTGTTATTAATTTCATCCCAAACCATCAATTTTTTTCTCAATACCACATTCATTTAATTAACACTTGTGTAGTAGCGTTGATAGAACATTCGTTATCACTTAAATGGGTCTCCCGGGGTGCATCACTTTTAAAGTCACAAAATGTGAATATGAACATTGCTAATTGATTAAGAGATGTTTTCTTTAAGAGATTATAGACTCGGAATATTTCAGAATGATACTTTTGAAAAAATCACTATGCAATATTTGATAAGAGAATACAATCCATTAAATTGCAGTTCAATGAAAAACAGGTCTGTAGCAGTTTATTTATTTAGAGGAAAGAGTATATGGCAATATTTGAAATTTATATTTTTAGACCATCGCAAGTCGCAACACGCCAAATTCCTCATATCATCTTTCTAAGTTGAAGTTGCCATTACACTTTTTATTTCAAATGGTTTGAAAGATAAAATTCATTTGTAGGTGTCATCAAATTTTGTTTATGGTGATTCTTCATCACCACCTCCTCCGTACCCCGACCCATATCCTGAACCATATCCAGATCCTCCGCCCATTCCTCCTCCACCGCCGCCTCCGCCGCCACCTCCTCCTCCACCACCCCCTCCTCCACTCCTACCTCTACCACTTCCATATCCCGAGCCATATCCCGACCCACTTCCAGTTCCCGAACCTCCGCCTCCTCCTCCCCCGCTGCCACCGCCACCTCCTCCACCACGTCCCACTCCACCACCAGACCCGTACCCCGACCCACTTCCCGACCCAAATCCACGACCATACTCGGCTCCATTTGCACCGCCACCACCTCCGCCACCACCACCTCCACCACCACTATAAGGCCCATATGGTCCATAGCCTTCATCTCCGTATCTAGAATAGCCTTCTTCACCGCCATATCCCGAACCATACCCCGAGCCATACCCCGAACCATATCCCGAACCCGACCAAGGCCCTGAACCTTCTCCGCCACCACTTCCACCTCCGCCACCACCTCCATAACCCCTGAAGAACCTAGCAGCAAGAGTCAAATCCAGCATTAACAAAACCAAGATCACCAAACCAACCGCCTTGGTGGTGGCCATTGATAATCACAAATAACAATGTATAATAAAGAGAAAATCAAAAGCTTGGACGTAGGAAGGTTGTTTTTATTCTTAATTATTTGAGAATATGAGGAAATTAGGGAAGTGATAATTGGGATGTTTTACGTAAACTTGTAGAATGCATTGATAGAAAAGAGTTGGTATTTTGATGCGTAGAATTGGTGGGATTTAAGGGTCACTTATTTATAGGCATGCAAGCAAATTAAAGGTTAATGTGTTGTTACAATTCTAGTAGCTTCCTTTTGTCACTTTGAAGTAAATGATTTTTAGTGGAGTTGGTGGATGTTGTATGGTGGTCATCATATTGGAGCTAGTGCCCTTCCTACTCTCTCTCCCAAATTATTCCTTCTCTAACCCTCAATTATTCCATCATGTCATCACCATATACGATACATCCATCTCTGAGCAGTTCAAACAAAATGAGATGCATGAGATTATAGTGCACCAAAAGTTGAACCTAACCATTGTTTATTAAGTAATTATTAAAGACTTGGATAATCTTCAACTTACATTCAACTATTATTATGGATGATTATACATAAATTCACCGGTTGATGATCAAAAGCTTAAGTTGACAAGTTTTGGTAAATTTAATTATATCAGTACTTTAAGGTTACACCTCTGCAGATTAAAAATTTGTGGAAAACTCAACAAGTGAAAATTCAATATTATTCCAATGAGAAATTGACATTATAGAGTTTGAACATAGGACCTATAACCTGATATATTCATGTTAAATCATTAATTGACTAAAAAACTTAAGCTCATGTATTTCATGTATTTAATTATATCAACACTTTAATCCTGTATTGAAGCAATTTTATTGAATTTTTTTCTCTTTTCTTTCTCTCGTTGCACTTTCCAACTATATTAAAAAAGTGCATTTTTTTCTCCAAACTTTTGACTTCCATTACAAAAATCATGTCTTTAAAAAGAGAAGTGATATAGATGCTTCGTGGTTTGTGTTCATATCTATGTGTTGAAAAGATAATATTAAAGAAGTTCTTTCTTTTATTTCCCATCGAGACTCATGTGCATACCATTGCATTTCTTTTTGTGCATGTTAGTGCTTTCCCAAAGAAGTTTGGTGAGGGTTTTCTAACTTTGGAGTTATATTTACAAGATTACTAACTTAAATTTACGGTTTTTAAGGATCAACCTTAGACGAAGTTTTGACGAGTTTGTGAAAGGAGAAACTGAGCAATTCTTTTAATACAATAACTGTGAGTGAGGATTGAACCTCTAATCTCTAAATTTATTTTGATTTTTGTTCATTTAATATCATAATTTAAACGGACAAATATAAGTTTATTTTATAATACGTTGAAAGACATATATTAGATTATTTTAAAAAAAATCATCTTTAATGATGAAATTGACACAAATTCAATTTAAAAGTTGAAAGAATAATTTAACCATGGTTAAGACTTGTGAGCCACGTGTCATCTTCTTTTGACATCAATTAGACTAATTTAACCATGGTTAATAAGTTTAATTATACTAATTTAACCATATGGTGCTTGTGCTTTCTTTAATTAATCATTATTAAATAAATTCCATAAAATTTTTGGACTGAGGATTAAAATTTAGAACAATATTATTTTATATACTATGATCAATAGACAATGGACACAACAAAATTGAACCTTCTAGAGAGCATTATTATTCTTATTTTTTCTTGCAAATATATGATTGAATAAACAACATTATTATCTACACACTTATACTTAGACTTTCTGTTTACTTCTTTTGTACCACTTATTGACCTTTTTTTTTTTATATCATTATTATATTTAATAAATAAGTAAATAGTTGTGGATAAATGGAGCCTGGTATCTTTAACAATTGTATTATATTTTTAGGTTAAAATATCATTTTGATCTATTCAATTAATAACAAAAACCCTTTTTTTTTGTTGTTGTTTAGTTGACTAGTTTAATTAGAACAATTTAAATTGATTTCAATTCCACAGTACATTTAAAGCATGGAAAGTTGATGATTGAGAGAAGTGATGAAGCTTCCAAAGGCACAATTAAATGGACCATAAAGCCACTAAGTCACCTACCTGCCTTTGCCTTAGTGGAAAAATACATATTTCTTCCATCTTTCTTCAAATCTAAGCTTAGAATGACAAATGGCGCTCCCTCGTTTTTTATTTATTATATTTCTCATCCACTAAAATGCTTATTGAATTTCGTTCACTAGAGTCTAATCACTATTCATCACGTGACAACTTTTTTCTATACGATTATAGAGAATGACACAAAGATAATCGTATTAACATTACGGAATGATCCCACCCAAGGTAAAAGAAAAAAAAGCCTCAAATCATTGAAAATTTTCATTTTTGAGGCAGTGAGGGACATATCAATTTACAGCCATACACTTGGGATTTTTTTGGTGAATTTTTGTTATTAATTGTTATATGATAGTTACAATGCATTTGTTGTCTCTCTCTTTGAGGAGGTAGAGAGATGGTTCCAAATTATTGCCCTATCATATACCATACATATATAATAACAATAATAATAATAACAATAATAATAATAACAATAACAACAACAATAATAATAATAATAATAATAATTTGTTTTATGGGTGTTTTAGAGTTTGGAGAAAAGTTGTTGTTGCTTGAATTGAGAGACAAGATCCTTCCTCAAGATTTTGCCTGCAAGGGACCTTGGAATTGCACTAATGAATCTTACTCCTCTTACCTTCTTGTAAGGTGCCACCTGAAATTTTTTTTATACTTTCATTTATTTTCTCGCAATATTAATTCAAATCCTTTACTTTTATTTGGACGACAGATATTTGGACGGTTGCGTGGGCTAGGGTAGGCCCATATAGATGGAGGTTGGGCCCATTACGGGCCCAAGAAAAATTAGTAGATGGGTGGAAGTGGAAAGAGAAAGTACCTGAGAAGCCACAAATTGAATGACTTGTTGTTCAGTGAGCTCGCAAGTGGGTGCTTTCACCACACAAGCCACCGGAATCTGACCCGCAGCTTCATCCTCTATTCTGCAAACACACTCCAAATCTCAATGTTCAATGTTGCATTCCATAGCTTTCTCAAAAGAATTAAGATAAATACACTAATTCTGGATTAAGTGAATCAACACAATGCATTAAATAACTTACGGTATAACGGCAGCATCCAAAATTTGGGTATGGCTCAAAAGGATCGTTTCGAGTTCTGCTGGAGCGACCTGAAGTTGTTCTTCCCCTTAATCTCATTATAATACAATAATTTTATAGCTTAAATTATAGACTTTAAGTTCATGAATTTGAGATTTGTATTTATTTGACCGCTTAAATTTTCAAATTTAGTTCTTCACTCCCGAATTTTAAGTTTGTTTAATTGTCGTTTGATTTTTGAAAATGAAAAAACTAGCTTTTAGAAGTTAGTTTTTTGTTTTTGAAATTTGAAAAGAATTATTGAATAGTTAAGGTCTTGGTTTGTGATCTAAAAATTATTTTGAAAAACAAAGAATTTTATGGAAATAAAAAACAAATTTTTATTTTTTACTGTATTCGAAAACACGTTTGGTTCAAATAAATTCGAATTCAAAATTTGTGTTTCTTTGTGTTTTATTGTTAAGTTGGAAAATGCAATAGTATATGTTATACTCACAATCTCTGAAAACAAAATCTAAAAAAAAAACGACAATTTATTATTTTTAAAAATGTGATATTTCAAATGTTGTTTTCTAGAAATTACTAAACCAGTTTTTATTATTTTCTTTATATTTTTTGTTTATGAAAACATAAAATAAAAAATGAATCACAAAATTATTTAGTTTTTTTCAAGATAAAAACTAAAAACGTCTAAGAACCAACATCTTTCTCACCACTCACTTAAAAGAAATTAAATTTAAGAAATGTATTTTATATTTTAATTTTTCTTTTGAAAAAAAAAGTTATTTGTCACGTGATAATATTTGTATGATTGAATGATGTGTTTGTTTGTACCTGATATCCATTGTGTTTGATCAGTTCTTTGATTCGATCAACAATGTAAAGGTAGCCATCTTCATCTATGTATCCGAGATCTCCAGTTTTCAACCATCCTTCTTCATCAATGGTGGCTTCTGTTGATTCCCTGTTTCCAAGATATTCTTTCATAATCGTCGGACTCTTCAACCACAACTCCCCTTTTTTCATCGGCGGCAGTCCTTCTCCGGTTTCAACGTCCACAATCTTTCCATAAAAACTCGGCATCAACATTCCACAAGAACCTTGTTAGCAGATCAGATAGTACCACAATTTAGTTTGTTCGATATAGCTGATACTAATAATTTTCAAATCCGTAAATGAAATATGAAAGAGGATTAAGGATTAATTAATTTGAATTGTAGTACCTGGATGAGCTTTAGCGTCTTTGTCTGTGATCATCCATGTCGCTGCACCGGTACTCTCTGTTAATCCATATCCTGGACGAAGCTCCACCCATGGAAATTTCTCTCGGAAAGCTTCTTCTACGTCTTTTCCAAGCGGTGCAGCTCCAGATCCGACTCGTCTCAGTGATGAAAAGTCCGAACCACCGCCCGATTTCACTAGCCCTAGAATCACTGGAGGTACTGCCGGTATATTATTGATTTTGTACTTTTCAATTGCGTCGATCATGGACTCGAAATTGAATCTCTGCATCAAAACTGTGGTGATTCCTCTGCAGAACAGTCCGAGCCCGAAGAAGACGAGGCCGTAGATGTGAAACATCGGGATGAAGCATAAAAACACGTCGTGTTGAGAGGAAGTCGAGTCGACGCACCAGGTCAGGAGTTCGATTACAGAGATGAGATTTGAATGAGTTAGAACTACTCCTTTACTCGTCCCCGTTGTTCCAGACGAGTATAAGATCGCCGCCGTATCCGACTGAGTTACTTCTGTTTTCGGGAATGGCTCAGACGATTCGCCACAAGATTCAATCAACTCTTCCACTGATAAAGCGTCGCTAAAGGAAGACCGAGTAGTTAGAATCGTCGGAATTCCAGTTGGACTCAATTTGTGAAGCTCCTCCGGTGCCGAAACAGCTAGTTTCGCACCTGAATCACGCACTTGCTTTCCGATTTCCAACGCGGTATTCACTGGATTGGCTGTCGTTATCACCGCACCAATCGACAACACAGCCAAACAGATCACCGGATACAGAACAGAATTCGCCGATAAAACGAACACCACATCGCCTTTTCGAACTCCCAGTGCGTGATAAAGCCCGCAAGCGAGGGAGCGAATCGAGACACTGAGTTGTCCATAAGTAACTCGCGCGCTCGTGGCTGAGTCGATGAGAGCAACTCGTGATTCGGCCGTCGGAAACTGCGATAAGACGTGAGTGGCTGTGTCGAGATCTGGCCTGGTGGAGATTATAGGAGCTTCATCAAGGTGTATGAGAGAATGATAAACCGCAGTATTCACATTGTAACCGCCAGGAGAATTCTGCGGCTGAAATTCCACGGCGGCCGGCGCAGTGCAGGATTCTTCGCCGGACATGCTCTACCGTTGATGAGTGAAGGATCAAGAATCAGTTCGTTAGAGAGGAGATCAGAAACCGGCGGGAGGATAAATTTGTGATTCTAAAATAGTGTAATTTGCGTCGAATTAAAGTTATTATTAAAAAATAGAAAAACAAATTAAAGTTATTATTATTATTTTATTTTATTGATGTTCTATTTGGCATTTGCCTTAGGCGACATAATCGATGTTTTGTTCGTCTTTACTTGAGATTTTTTTAACAATTTTGTATTTTAATTTGGCCGGCTAAAATTAAAAATCATGGTAAATCTTTTTATTTAAAAAATCATTCTTAATTTTTTTTAATTTAAGGGAAAAATCCTCATAGGTTAGATTGTAAAATTGTTAGTATTAGTTTTAAAATTTTCATTTTAATCCTTAAAATTTTAATGTTGAAAACGTTTTTCGTTAAAATAATAAGTGATTGACTAGGTAATCGATGTATAAAAAATTAAAAAACATAATGACATTATTTATAAGATCGTTTATATAATTAGACGTGACAAACAAGGTGTTAGTTTATTTCTTTTATAAAAAAATAGTTATGTATGAGTGATGTGGTAAAAGATGCCGAGAATATCTTTTAAGTTTAAGTGAGTAGTAGCAATGAGAAAAATATATATTGTAAATATTATGTCATATAAATCTGAAACTTTAAATGTACTATTGAAACAAAATACTAATAATAAGGGTATTTTAATTTTTTTATTTTTTAAGTTTAAGAGTATTATTGAATCCACTTGCGCATTTAGTATAAGTCCCACAACTTGAGCTCCTCTCAACTTTATACAAAAAACAGTAGCTAGCTTATAGTGAAATTGTTCTCCGATCTTCTCTAAACTTAGACTTAAGTTTCTAAATCCAATAAATACTTATAATAGCTAAAGAGTTTTTGTTGAGACAAAATATGATTCATCGCAATTTCAATAATTAAGTTATTTATTTAAATGTCCTAAATAAATGACCTATCAACCATATAAAGAAAACTTTAGGTTAATATCTAAGGTCAAAGTTTTGTACGGTAAGTATTAAAATTGTATTTTATAATATGTATATATAATTGAGTAATAATGAATGAAGAAAATGTATAAAGTGTTAGTCACTTCTATTAATTATTCCTAAAAAAATTTGGAATAATGTATTCTAAACATGAATCTCCTTTAATAATTAACTATCGCAAATAGTTCTTAATTTAATAAATATGTTATAAAGATCTAAATATAATAAAACGTGTTACACGAATAATTCAAGTCATAAAATTTACCGTATGATGTAAAAAAGAATAAATTGTAATCTCAATATTAAAATTTAGTGAGTAGCAATAATTTCATATATTATTGGATATAAAACTAAAACTTTTAGAAAGAGAGAGAAAAAAGGATAAATTAAGATACTAGGATGGGTGAGAAAATGGAGAATAATGAGATTTGAGAATATATACCACACACACATATATATATATATATATAACATGAGGGTGACACTCATATTTTATCTTCTAAATTGATATTTATTTGGACATTATTCACACTACTTTGAGGATCAAATCAAATCAAAATCACTTTTGAAAAATAAATAAAATGATAGGAAGTGATTGAGACCTTTCCATTGGAACTCAGCTTTTGTTTGCATGTATGACTTTTTTATACCATGCACTTTTCTAGACACAAATTAAATATTATGAAAAAAAATGTATTTGCGGTAATTATTATTTTTAAATATTATATGAAGAATAATTTAAATGGTTTTGGTTACTTCAAACCCTAGTTCAAAACCCTTGAACAATAATTGAAAATTGGGACATGGAAAAGCATTTAGTTTTTAGTTCGGGTTCAAATCCATTCCTATTTGAAATGATGATTTTGATGGACGGTTTTCAAATATTACAAAATAAATTAAAATATTTAAAAAAATATAGTAAAACATCGTAGTTTATCTACGATGGATCGCGATAGATCAAGATAAACTACGATTTGTAGATATTTGTATTACGATAGACACAAATAGATTCTATCAAAATAAATATTGATAGATATTGATAGATTTCTATCAATTCATTAATAGATATTAATAAAGTCTATCATTGATAGAATGTGAAATTTTGTTATATTTTGTAAATATTTTTAATCAGATTTGTCCTTTACAATAATTACAAAAAAATAACTAATTTATATCTTAATTTATAAACTATGTTTGGATCATCAACCGTTTAAATAAACCGTTGCTCTTAAAATAAGATTTTTTTTATTGATTTCTTTAAATTTTTTTAATAAGGTACCTTAATCACCAACCTTTTTAAATGGACATTTTTAATATTTGAATATGAAGAAATTAAATGTGTTGCAACAAAAAGAAAATTTTAATTAGTTCAATTATTTTTAAAGGTAACAATTTAGGTCCTATTTCATAACTATTTTGTTGATTGGTTTAATTTTGATTTTTTAAAATTAAATTTATTTTTAAAATTTTAAATTTTCTTATAGTTATTTGCATCTTTTTTAGGTATACAATTTGAGTTCTTGGTCAAAATTTAAAAATAAAAAAGAATTTTTTAAAATTACATTTCTTTTTAGTTTTTAAAATTTCACTTGGTTTCTAAAAATATTAGTAAAAAGTAAATAATTCAAATCAATAAATTTAGAAGTAGAAATAGTGTTTATAAACATATTTTTTTAAAAAAAATTGAGTGATTATCAAATGAGATCTTAATTCCTAAATTTTAGTAAGAATTTATTAGGTTGGATAACCATGTGAGTTTTTTATTTTTTATTTTTAATTTTGACTTTTTAAAAATTATAATTGTCTTTTTACAAGTTTTTATCCTTCCTAACTTACCTCGACCTTTAATTAAATTCGAAAAACCAAAACAAATTATTATCATTACAATAATATTAGCAAAATCAACAACGAGAAGTGACCAGTCGTGGTACACATTTTATTGACATTTCATTAACCATAATCCAAGGATATCAACATTGTCATAAACATTAAAATATCGATGTTAGTATCAATATCGAGATTTCAAATTTACAGATAAATCAATAAAATAATGATGTAAATGGATATTTAGACTAATAATTAATATTCCTATTCATATGAACTGTACAAGAGACACTTTTGTGTTTTACGAGTATTTATAAAAGATATTGGAGATATCCATGGATATTTAACATTGATGTCAATCTCTTCAATTTACAGAGATATCGACAGATATTTTCATCCTTGGCTTTAGTATATATATATTCACTCAATTCATACTATAATTTTTACTTTATTAATTAATGTATTAATGCTACAATAATTCATATTATTCTTAGATAATACTAACATGACTTAAAAATAAATAAATTATTCAATGAGTCCGTACAATATATCTACCTCATAATAACGTGTGAATACGAATCTTAAAATTTGTTTATATATATATATCATTAGATATAAATTCAAAATACTCTTACCTTTTAAAATTATGATATCTACCAGTAAAAAAAATTAATTTTAAATATAGTAAAATAGTACGAAATTTCAACCATTTTGTCGTTTAAAACAAATTTATATGAAAAAATTCCCATAATTTAAATAAGAAAAATCTATTATTCCCTCATGAAGACAGCAACATGTGTTGAGCTAGAAAACAGTTAAAAGGAATTCCCAATCACCAATACGACACGTGTCACTCGCAAAGCCTTAGAAAATCATTTCAAATAATCCTTAAATTTTTTTCTTTCTTCCTCCATTTTTCTGCTCAATCTCTATCTCATCTCTCCCGCTCTTTCCCCACCTCCATAGCCAGAAACCTTTACTTCATCTTCTTCTTTCATCTTCCCTCAATTCCTCTCAATAACATCTCCTTTTCCCCTCTTCCAATCCGCCATTTCTCCATTTCTGTTCTCTCTCTGCTGCAATGGCCGTAGCAGAGTTGTCCTCCTCTTTAAAAACTGAACTCAACTTCTCCTCCAACACTCTTTTTCACTCCAATCGTTTCTCCGCTGACCACCGTCCCTGCTCTTTCCGCCCGTTTCATCGCTTCCGGACTCCACGAGTCACTTGCTCTATCAAGTGAGTTTCAAATATATGTAAATTTTTTCGTAAGTTTTGAAGATTTTTTATTTTAGAGAATTTATAGACGAATTGTTTGCTTTGTTCAATTTCTTTTTCAGTCAAGTTGAAGCAGCTCCAGTTTCAGCGAAAACAGAGGACCCTAAGAGTAAAAGCGAGTGTTATGGTGTTTTCTGCCTCACCTATGATTTAAAAGCCGTAAGTTCTTCAATTCTCATGAGGGATTTCTTTGGTTTATTGAAAACTGTGTTTAGACTGTCTCTCAATAACCAATTGTAACCTTTGGT
Organism: Cucumis cinereus; assembly: GCA_037974625.1. Lineage (NCBI taxonomy): Eukaryota > Viridiplantae > Streptophyta > Magnoliopsida > Cucurbitales > Cucurbitaceae > Cucumis > Cucumis cinereus. The sequence goes on along the minus strand of JBBPDJ010000002.1, from coordinate 786,819 downwards.
TCTTTTTTTTTTTTAATCTATCATTACTTACAGTGTTTGATTCCTTTTGTTTGTTCATTCTGAGTTATGATCTAATTATCAAATTACTGACACTGCCATTAAGTTCATTTTCATTATAAAAATACATTTGTGTAAAATTGTGTCGTGATTGTTTGAATTTATGAGTTGTTTCGAAAGTAATTTATTTTTGGAAAAATGAGAATATGTACCTATGGCACCCGAGTTTTCAAAACATACCTTTCTGGATCCCGAGCTTTTTAAAATAACTTCATTTGGTCCCTAAATTTTAAGTTTAAAGGAAAATAATTCTTCAACATTTTCTAAGCATTATTCATTAGTTTAAATTTTAATGTATTTATTGGGGTTACGTGAGATTTTAAGGTACATAAGTTCTACTTTCTAATTCTAAAATATGCTCCTTATAAATGTTACCCTGCCTTAACTTCCTCTGGATCTGTAAATTTTAATATCAGGAAATAGCTACTTGGTTGAAGTGTGGTGTTGAGCATCTCACGTCGAAAAGACGATGAAACCTCACAATCTTTAGAAAAAAATCGATTCTTAGAGCCGAATTTTTATACATCCCTCTACTTTTGACACCCCAGCAAAAGTTACACCCTTGGTTTTGGGGTGATTAGACTTTTCTTCTTTCTTTCATATTTGGTTTGGTTTTCAATTGAATTTTTCTCAATAGAGATAGAGATTACACTTAATTCTGGTCTTATTTTTTAGGCAGAATGAAATTATTTCATACAAATGAGATGATATATCAACCTTCCAGAAATATATTCCATTCATGTGTATATCAGTTCATAACAATTATTTTGCCGCTAGATTTGTCAGATTGGACAACTTTTCTTTGGCCCTGACATATTTTGTACTCGTCACAGGAGGAAGAGACAACATCATGGAAGAAACTGATTAATGTTGCAGTCTCTGGTGCTGCTGGAATGATATCCAATCATCTTCTCTTCAAGGTAAGAATTTTATTTCCCTAGCTAGTACACTAACAATTGAACCAAAATGCCAAAATTTCATTCACACAGTAAAAGAAGTAATAAATCTTTACCTTTACCAACTAGTTCACAGTTCACTGAAATTGAATTTCAAAATTCACAGAGGTGAACTAATAGAATCTTTACCTTTTAGTCAGTTACTTGAGTGCTAGGGAGAAATGGAATGAGTATCTAATTTCCTTTGTTTTATTTCATGTCCTGATATTTTATACATTCTGTAAAGAGGAATAATTGTTCTGGTGCTTTGGATTAAATCTTAGAAGAAAACTCAAACTCTTCTCTCATTCTGTTCTGATGGTTTGAATGAAATGCTTGTTTCACTAGCTTGCATCTGGTGAAGTTTTCGGTCCTGATCAACCTATTGCATTGAAGCTATTGGGATCAGAAAGGTCAATCCAAGCACTTGAAGGCAAGTTTGGCACACTTAAAAGAAATTCAGTATTGCTTTGAAGATCATTTGATTGCGTGGTATTTCTATAGTCTCTCATTTTTAGAACTCTTGAGCAATGAATATAAAATGCATGAAACAAAAGTTTCTTTTGATTCCTCAACGAAGTTTAGCCTGTATCAGCCTGTTTTTCCCATGATGTCATGAGAACAGTTTAACATAAGAACTTGCAAGTCTATAATGTTTTAAACCACCAAACTTTGAGATTGAACTGAAATCTTCTAGCTATCCGACAAATAACCTAATATTGACATCTCCACATATGCAGGTGTTGCTATGGAATTGGAGGACTCTCTTTTCCCTCTATTGAGGGAGGTGGTGATAAGCATTGATCCTTATGAAGTATTCCAAGATGCAGAATGGGCTCTTTTGATCGGAGCAAAGCCTCGAGGACCGGGAATGGAGCGTGCTGCTTTATTAGATATAAATGGGCAGATATTTGCTGAACAAGTACGTTTATCAATTATTTTCTTTGAGATTCATATTTTCTGCCACTCCAATAAATGTAGGCAATTTGTTACATTTATCTTTTGATGCTATCATTTAACAATAAATAAAGGGCAAAGCTCTAAATGCTGTTGCATCCCCAAATGTCAAAGTCATAGTTGTGGGCAATCCCTGCAATACCAAGTGAGTTCATGTTTTATTCAGCACGAGTTTCTTTAAGTCTGTGCAAGATATAACTTCTCTTTTCCTTTTCAATCCATGCAGTGCATTAATCTGTTTGAAAAATGCTCCAAAAATTCCCGCAAAGAACTTCCACGCTTTAACTCGACTAGACGAGAATCGAGCAAAATGTCAGGTACTATATCACTAACATGCTTGATACTACTTGCTTTCCTCACATGTAATATGTTTTGGAATAGATAAAACTTGAGTACTTTCATGACGTGTTCAGCTGGCTCTGAAAGCTGGTGTCTTCTATGATAAAGTGTCAAACATGACCATTTGGGGCAACCACTCAACAACTCAGGTTAGTTCATGCTCTAGAAGCTTAGCTGGCTTCTTTGAATCCGCTCAATTGTATGCTGATTTCGCCATCTTCACTCCAGGTTCCGGACTTCTTGAACGCAAAAATTAACGGGTTACCCGTTAAAGAGGTTATCAAGGACCACAGGTGGTTGGAAGAGGAATTCACTGAAAAAGTACAGAAGGTAACATTAGTAGCAAAGGAGTTATTACACATACAGTGTTCAATGCTCAATGATTCAAATAGTTTCGATTGACATGTTTACTAACGGGTCAAGGTGTTGTCTCCATTTTCAGAGGGGTGGTGTGCTGATTGAGAAATGGGGAAGATCTTCAGCTGCTTCAACTGCTGTATCAATTGTTGATGCCATAAGGTCTTTAATTACTCCAACTCCTGAAGGCGATTGGTTTTCATCTGGGGTAAGCACATATCTTATGTAGGATCCCTTGATACTTGTACATTAATGGTGTATTATTACATTGTTTTATAAGCTGATATGCTCTAATTCAGCATACTCGTTCGAGGAAGATAAAGGACAGGGGAGAGTGTGGGCTTGGGAAAATAAGTGAAAACGGGATGTAGCTAAAGACTCGTTTGATAACCACTTGGTTTTCTAAAATTGTACTTGTTTTATCACCATTACTTGTTATCATCTTTATTTAAGGAAAAATTTGCTTTCTTCAGCACAATTCTAAAACAAAAACAAATTTTGAAATCCATTTCTTTTAGTTTTCAAAACTTGACTTGGATTTTGAAAACATTTACTAAAACTTAAGCTTAGGTGAAGCAAATATACTATGATTCTGAATGTATATGAAGAACCTCAAATTCATAACACTGACCGATTTGTAGGTATATACAGCTGGAAATCCTTATGGCATAGCAGAGGATATTGTTTTCAGCATGCCATGCAGATCAAAGGTAATTTTGTTCCCAACTTTCAGCTCCTACTTTATTATCATGGTGTTTGTAATCAGTAATATGTGGCTTTCGCAGGGAGATGGTGACTATGAACTTGTGAAAGATGTTATATTTGACGACTATCTCCGCAAGCGAATTGCCAAGGTCTGTTACTTTTTTCCTTCTAATTCAGTAAACATTGGATCTACAAAGTTTCATGTTGTGATAGCGTATTAAATTACCAATCAACTCAAAAGCTTAAGTTAATGTATTTCATTAGATCTAGTTACATCAATACTTCAACAAGAACAAATCGTAAACTTTTCAAAGATGCACTCAAACGTACTACACTCATGAATCAAATTTTCTCCCCCTTTTCTTTTCCTCTTATTACAAATATTACAATGCATCTACCTTTTTTCGGTTTCTTATCAGATGAATTTACAGTACACAACAAAACTGGTTTTGTTTTTCATCTTGCTACCGGATCTTTGCTATTGTTGAACCACCTAATTCATTTTGTTTGGCGCTATTTTGTTTTACAGACTGAAGCTGAGTTGCTAGCTGAGAAGAGATGTGTGGCTCACCTCACCGGAGAGGTCAGATTTAGCTTTTTTTCCCCCTCTAATGTAACTTCACATCTTTCTCTTATCGATCTATTAACAATGGATTATTTCTTCCATATTGTATCAGGGTATCGCTGTATGTGATCTACCAGGAGACACAATGCTTCCTGGAGAAATGTAAGGCTCATCAATCACATGCCCATGAGCCTCATAACTTAATATTTGAGCTGCTTTATGTTACTTTCCTCGTTGAATTAAACCACATTATATGTGAATATTGCATGTAAGTTGCGGGCAATCATAGTAAAATTATTGATAATAATAACTTTGTTTTATCTGAAATTTCCTTATATGAATCAACAATAAAATATTGGTTTTAAGTTTGGTTGAGTACTTTATTCTTCGAATACAAAAGCTAATCATCTTCATGGACCATACAAATCAAATATACAATATTTAATTTAGGTTATTTAAAACAGAGTATTACATATTTACATATGATGTAGTTTATTTTCGTGATATAAATTGTGTCAATTTTAATCGATTATTCGATGGATCCTTGGTGTTTAGGGATTATAAAGCATTAAAATTTCATCAATTCAAGATTACAAATTTAAAACTTGCTGTTTTTATTGTGATACAGTAAAACTATCTTCTGACATTAAAAAATTACTTGTTGGAATTGGCATAAAAAAGAAAGAAAAAAAAAACTAAAATATTATGGGGGAATTATCATAAATAGCTCATATAATTATCTTATTTATATATAATTCTTAAAAAAACTATTATGATTATTTTAATTTATACATTTTCATTAGTATTAAAATGTAAGGAACATGACAATTTTAGCAAATACAATAATCGTCTAAGCGGAGATACAAAGGTATTAGCAGTGGTCACAAAGTCTATGGTTCATCGTCCTAATCCTATATATGTGTGGATTTTCTCACTATATCTCTACAAAGATTAGAATTCTTAGTTAAAGTTAAAAATAAAATAAAAATAAAAACTCTTAATCATTGGAAGAAATGAAGAACCAAACATGACGTTTTCTAATGTCAGTGAAATCGAACCAGAGAGGTAACACTTCACATACAGCTTACGTTAGGTTTTGTAGGCAAATTTGGCTTATTCAGAATTACGATGGGTTCATCCATTGAATTACATAACATAAACGTCATGGAATGAGAAGGTTTCCAACCTTTACTCTCATAAATTTGGTTAAATACAGGAAAGCCCTGCAATGCAGCAACTATAAACTCTAAAAAGTTTATAAAATTAAAATACAAAAGAAGAAACAGAGATTTAAAGGTGAGCCACCAATTCGTTGGCAGTTAGTCTAGAAGAATCTATTTGATGTATTTGAATAGAAACTGCAGTGCAGAGATAGAACTGCAACCAACGTGTTCAATTTGGCAGCATAGAAAGTTTCTAAACTACCTCTAATAATACTACAAATTTTCAACAAGTCACCTGGAATGGATGCACCTTGCAACTTTGAAACTGGCTGATAGGATTAGAACCCAAAACAAGATGAAGAAGTACAAGAAGTAGCGAGATATCAGCGGTTCTGACTTGCTGGAATTTACACCAGCATTTGGCAACAACCGGGAGGAATCGATGTTTCCTTCGACGATCCCGTACAAATAGATTACGTTAAGATCTGAATTCTTGCCGTACATGTTGTTCACCTCGTATCCATTTAGTGCTATATTTCTTATGACGAGCATGCCTGCAGTGACACGAACGGAACTCGAAGCTTGTGGAGCTGAATTGAGATGGATAGCAGCATCTTTGGAAGTAAATTGTGAAGCAAATGGAGCAGGTATGCTGCCGAGCATATGACTTGTATGTTTGAGAAATGGATACTTGATATCTGTTATTAAAAAGATAAATATGGTAAGAAAGGGTGAACCAAAAACCTTGCAAATATCTAAATGACGCGGACAGAATAACAACTGTTTCGACTCACCTGATTCTGCTTTTGGATCCTCGGGTATTTGCATAGAGGAGGAGGAGGCCTCATTGTCATGACGCAAATCTGCAGTTTGTTTGCTGGCAGATGCATGTTCGGTGGCACCACCAACGACCTAATGAAATATGATTGTTAGAGAAAAGCAAATTCCACGTACCAAGATAACAAAAATAAGTTGTGAAAAGAAGCAATATTAACCTCGGTTTGATCAGGAATGGGACTCCCACTTCCAAGAATTTCAGAAGGATCAAAAGACATATCTGCATTATCACCATCTGCATCGAAGAAGGTAAGATACTCTTCAAGCACATCAAAATCAGCAGGATCACTTTCAGTAGGGTTTGAGAGCTCATTGGGTTCCAAAAGTAGTTCATCACTAAAAGAAAGATTATCAGAAGTACTAAAGAATGCCTCATTCAATACGTAACGACCATCCATGTCACCAGCATCGACTTCATCAGCAGCATTAACACCAGCATCATTGCTCGACTCAGCAAGATACTCATGTTTGACCAATCTGTCATGTAAACCACACTCATCTGGTAAAACAAAGAACTTCTGTCCATCAGGAAGCTCTGATGTCTCACATATGCGTACTGCAGGCTTTTGATCATCTTCAATGTAATTGTCAGACTGCTCAATAGAGTTGCTGGTCTCACCATAATAGAAGTTAAATGGTGGTGGTGGAGCACTTTCAGACAGAATACCTTCTTCAACATTCTGCGGAAAAGAATTTAACAAGACATTGATATTTCCCAACTAATTAAAAAGTGATTTTAAACAGGAAACCGTCACAACCCATTGAATTCCAAAAACAGAAATCATGGACAAATACTCTAGATCTCAAGGACGAAGGAACATTGAGTATTGGGATCCATACCATACTTTCATATCCCAGTTTTGACGACAATGTAGACTTGAACAAGTACAACATAACTTAGCAAAAAGGGTGTCAAACAGTGAACTGAAATATTTATCATTCTTCTTAAATAAGAAAATATACCGCTTTTGACATATTAATTAATTAAAATGTTTCCAGCCTAGTAACTTCCAAAAGAGCAGCTGGCACTTTTAATACAGCCATGGTCCATCTCAATTTAGCATGCATCTGAATAAATTGTTCAAATGCATCCCAGTCAGTTGTCATTTTTTCACCCACTGTCCCAGATTCTTTATGTCTCGTTTTTCCCCTAATCTATACTCCCGCACCTCAATTTCACAAAGGTCTAGTTTCTTACTACATTTTTCTACCTGATAGCTAACTCTACGACACCAACAAGCACCTTATTTGAAAATTAAACCTATCACATCGCAACTTAATCAGTGAGCCAGTTGCTCATTTAATTCACTCCAAAACCAAAAATGCAACTATTTTTCAACTCTTAAATGAATTAACTCTGGCCTCTAGGTTTCAGCTTTCAGGTAGAATCGTCTTAAGTCAGAAGGGTGTTTTGCTTAAAGCCTTTGAGATTCTGGAAACTTATCTCTAATTTCCTCTACGGTTTTGTGGTATTTCCCCCTCTTGGTGAATTGTAATTAAATAATTTTACAAACCCTCCTTGGCCAATTTTTCAATCATTTCGTCGTGAATCACAATTCTTGCTCAACCACTCACCATTCACTCAAGACTCGAACAAATGTCCCTAATTACCTCAGGCAACTACTTAACATTTCATTCTACACGTTCAACAGTTAAGATTTCTTGCCATAATCTCCTTCAACACGTTCTATATCATATTTTGGAGACACTATACTAAACATTATCTAAAGCGCAGATATACTACACAACCATTTCGCATAAGGCGGTGAGTTACTCATAAGTTATGGTATGTTAACGTACATACCTCGCTGAAGTCATCACCTTCAACACAAACACCTCCGACGCCTAGCAATTCATCAGCCGCTTGATCATCACCAGGTACCACAGCCAGCTCTTCATTTTCTTCCCATTCCTCCTCAATAAAAGGGGCACCATACTGTTCTCCATTTTTTGGTCCGGTACCACTCTTCTGGAATATCCTACACAGCACAAACGCATCCTTCCAACCCAACAAAGAAACCAACAGATCCCAGGACAATTACAACATTTTCCAATAAAAAACATAAATCACAAATCGAAGAGACCAAAAAGAGAGAGAGAATCTAAAAACTTTGCCCTACTCTAACCTGCACAATTGCAATTTTCCCCATCTCCTCGTCAGTGAGTTTGTATTCATGCATCACCCAATTGGTTCGTGCACCACGAGGAGCCCGCCCGATATGATACACAAGGGTCTTCTTCATTCCAACAGTCCTCGCGCCATGGCGGACCGGTCGGTCCTTCCCCGTCGTCTTCCAATACCCTTTCTCCGTAGCCCTATTGGTCCTCGAGCTATTCCCATATTTCTTATCCAAAGCACTGAAGAAGTACCACTCCAAATCTCTACTCTTCAGCTTCGACTTCCCTGACAAATCCCACAATACAACTTCAATTCCAAAGGGTAAAAAAAAGAAAGAAAAAAAAAGACCCAAAATCAAACAAAAATCTCAAAAACAGAAGAAAAAGAAGAAAAGGGGGTTGACCAGGAAGATCCCAGGGTTCGGATTTGTAGATGTCAATGACAGAAATAGGATCAAAACGAAAGGGTTTTCCGGAGACTTTGCGCTTCAAGTAGTAACTAACGAGTTCTTCATCTGTTGGGTGAAATCGGAAGCCAGGTGCTAAGGAAGTAGCAGAATCTCGACCCATCAATCAAGAAAATGATTATAATTTAGGGTTTTTGAAACGAAACTGAAAAAATTCAGATTTGAGATTAGAATTGAATTTGGGAGAAGAAATTAAGGAAGTTGAAGAGTTAGGGTTACGGTTTCTTCGGAAGGGAAAAAAAATTAAATAATCTCCAAAAACGAGCTGGAAAGAGAAGAAAATGAATTCAGAAATGTCTGGGAAAAGTCGACACTCACAAAGGGAATGCTACTGTCACATGTGTCCACAAATAAGACCGTCACAGCGCCTACGTGTCAGTAACAGATTTTTTTTTATAATTGGATCATAGCGTGCCACGAGAAAAAAAAATATTATATGTTATAGTAGTAAATAAAATAAATATCACCCTCTTTTTTTTTTTGGTTCAAATATAACTTTGACCTTAGATTTTTTTAATATTATAATTTTATTTTATTATTCTCATCCTTAATTTAATACGTCATTAAATGATATATTAATTTATTACGTAAACATCTTATAGTTTTGAATATTATTATCACGATGAACAATAAATTGATGTATTAATGTAGTTAAAAAGGTTTTGATATTATAATAAATTGAGAAGAACTCTATTTATTGTTTGTCACGTCACTATGCTTTTTAAAATTAATATATGGTCTAATAACCTTTAAAAGATATATTTATGAAGACAAATCTCTAGGATGAACGAAGAGAAGAGAGTATGGTACGCATGTAGTACTAGAAATTTTCTCATTTCTCATTCTTTACTCGGTAAGAAAGTAGTGTTAAAAATGATGTACAATGCACGAAATAAATTAATATATCATTTTGTGACGTGTCAAATATAGTAAATATTATGAAAAATTCTAGTACTAGACGTTATTATACGTCACACCACAACGATCAATAGAAAAAATATCTAGTACTATCGCAGTGTCTACTATTCTCATCCGTTATTTGGCACATTCTTAAATTGTTTATTTATTTCATAAAACCTATATAAACTTTAATATCAATAAATGAAGGTAGTATGAAAATCATTCGTACCCTAAAAATTTTCTTTCTGGGTGACACATGTGGGTGACGCAATGTTAACAAAATTCTTGGTGACGTGTCCTTGGATCAACTTTAGTAACTTTACCTAACACCCATAAGAAAAAGAAATTCTAAACAAAAGGAAAAGTATCCAATAAGAATCAACTTTAAACCTCTTCACTTTACTTTTCCTTCTTTTTTTTTTTTTTTTTACTGGTTTTTTAAAACATTTATATGAATTTACAAGAAATTTAATAGAAATTTTTTAACATATCCAAAGAAATTTTAGATAGAATATTTTATTTCACTTTTGAATTTTTTTTTTTTTTAAAAAAGAGAAAAATTATATTTTTCTAATACCATAAAAGTACAAATGTCTGAGTCAGACCCCTCGGGCTAATTTTGATCCTATCCACCTTTACAAATTTAAGTCCCCAAGTAATATATTTAAGATTTAATTGAGAGCAAATTACATAAACCATCCGGTGATAGTTATAATTATATTTTTAAATTAAAAATTAAACTTTTAAATTTATCTAAATTTTAAAATTGGATCATTAAACTTATATAATTGTCTAGTTTATATTGATTATATAAATTTGAGAAATCAATTTTTATCATTCGTAGGTCTATTTTTTACAATTACCGTAAGTTTTAGGATTAAAATTTAACATTTTAGAAGTTTAGGAACTTGATTGTTATTATTAAAAGTTGAAGGGTATAATTGAAATATAAAGAAGATAATATTTTTAACAAAATATATATATGATGTGAATTGTTAGAAAATTTATACAGATAATTGATGCTTAATAGCATGAGACATACTGTTAGATTATTAAAAAAAACAATTTTTTTTTAATACGATAATTAATGATGGAATCAATTTAAACATTTTTTAACAGTTAACAACGGGTAAGTTAACTAAATTACAAGACCCCAGTAAATAAACATGGAATAAGAAGTAAATTTGAAGGATAAAAAAGGTGGGGAGAAAAAAGTTGTGTGGTTGAAAACAGAAGCTTGATGTATTGGAAATGGGGATTACATTAATAGTTATGACAACCTTATTTCATGAAATGCCAGCAGCTGAGAGATTGAAGTTACAACAACATCAATAGTCTTTAGCCATTAGCACGACATGAAGTTCTAACATGGTTTCACAACAGAGGCTGAAGTTCTTACACATTTAAAAGCTTGACTAATTTGATACTCTTACAACAGATAGCTTAGTTGCTTAGACAATTGAACTAGTTACATTAGCTACTACAACGGCCCGGATTCAAACGCCGATAAAGTACAAAGAGAGCAAAATGGTAGCAACAATTTACAGGGCATAGCTATTGGTTGTCGACATTTTTCTTCATTATCGTTACGGTCTTCTCCTTATTCAGCATCACAATCCTGGATTGAAAGACGATACTAATCATAGTTCGACTTCAAATCATTAATTTCCTTATTCAACACGACAATCCGGGATTGAAGGATACTAATCATAGCTCGAGCGCTTAACAGCTCGAACTTCAGTGTCTCTCTCTCCATAGAAGTCTTGTGGATCTCATGTTGCAAATCTTGGATGAATTTCAGGATGCTTGGATGCACAGATGAACTAAGATCTGAGGTTTCTAATGCAGGTGGAGGAACAGGAGCATCCTTCGGTTCTGCAGATTCTAATAGTGAATACTCCACTAAGGTTGACAGAAAATTTTTTGTTGTTGGTGTCGTCACACTCGTTGTTGTTATATCCGTCTGCGATCCGATAGCCGTTTCGGATAGGCTGGGCTCTTCATTCGACATGGATGAGTTCTCTGAACCTTTGGAAAGCTCAGAGGTTAAGTCACTTTGTCGCCTTCGTTTGTACTTCATTAGCGGGAAGGGTTTAGGATTAGCAATAATGGACGGTGGAGTATAATCCTCCAATTTCTCACTTTTGCACACAAACAAAAAGTTGTGAGAGCTTCTTGGAGGATCATTCGATATAACAGGATCTTTATTGATGAAGTGAGCTTTATCCTGGGAAAAAAACAAAAAAATGTAATTTCTTAGGGACAAGAAACCAAAATGAAAGGCAACTTCAGAAATGTCAACGATCCTCATGAAGTCGTTGATAAAAAATCATAAATTAATACCCTCACTACATATACAATTTCCTGGAAATTGTTTGGTAAATAACTCAACAAACAAACCCAATTGCAGTTTTAAAGATAAGTGAACAAAAAGTGATGCATCACATAGCACAATAGTTGGATCCACTAAAGCTGAGATTCAATTTTTCCCATAGCATGTGTGCCATTGAGGATTTCGCTTCCAAAAGTTCAAATTCTTGCACAATGAGTCAATGATCGACTTCCAAGAGTTCATCATATAGTTCGTCACCCTAGAAAATTCCATCACTATTGGTAACAAAATTTATTATTTCACTTTAGAATTCCAAATCGTATCTGTATAAGTATCGTGATTTGTATCTCAAATAGAAAATAATTAAATCTTTGGGCTTTACGCTCATTTGTCTCTTATCCCCTAAAGAAATGAGAATACTAAATATAGGCTTCGTTCTCCTCAAGTTTTACCTGTGCTTGAATCCCTATTTTTTTAATTGATTTTTTAAGAAACATTCTCCTTTTTATGACAAGGGATAATCGTGGAATCTTCCTACGAGATTGGGGAAATGGAATCAAACGCCATATGGCACAAGCTTTTCCATGAGAGCTAAGGAAATAGAAGAAGCTTGAAAACAGAGGCCAATTATATTCAAGTTACAAACATTCTGAAATTTTTTGTGCTGTGGAATGGCTTCAATTTTCCATCATCCAGCAAGTAAGGCTTGAACTTGAACGCTCTTGACTGAAAATTGATATGAAGGATTAAGGGTAGTGTATATTCTCCCTGGATTGATACACCCACAGATTCCTGCCTCTTTCAAAGACTCCTACTCCTTTTAACTTGGCAGGAGTGACAGAATAAGGTGATCTCCATTTAGCTCATAGATACACCATTTCCCCCCGCCCTACATGCAGCCATACGGTTTCAACAGTCAAGTCTCAGGTTGGCATCCAAGTTCAGAAAGGAATCTAACTGAGGAAATTCACGGAGGGTTTTTTTAATCTCCTAGGCTGATATCAAGCCCTCGTGTCGACAAACGGATACTAGTAGAGAGTCACCTCTTGATGTTTATCCCTTCTTTCTTTCTTTCTTCTTCTTCTTTCTTTTTTCTTCTTTTGTTGGTTTGAAGATTAGAAACTAACCAATTTGTAGATGATATGGAATTACAAAAGAGAAGGAAAGGCAAACCCCAAACAAGAGGAGCAAAAAAAAAATTTCCAATGAGCACAGTCATAGTTGTTGAAAGGAGCGTATAATGTTTTGATTACCAAGAAGCAGCCCGAAAAGAAATAGTAACTAACTGTTGTTCCACCTCAAGCCAAAAGTTCCTAGAGAAAACACTAATAAATTGAAGTCAAGGATCTTCTTCTGGTTGAACGGATCCCCAGCCATGACAGAATAAAGAAGGCTTTTTATGTTAATAGGAAGGGTTCCTTACCTATTAAAGGAGGAGAACATAAAGTTCCAGAATCTATTTGCAAAGAAACAACCAAGAAAAATTTGACCTTGCGATCAGCCTCTACCTGCACAAGAAACACTGACTTGGGGGACAGCACAAGGAATGGGTCCCCTTTGTATCAAAATTCCACTTCCCCATGAATTTTTTTTACCCTTTTAAGGGCACCTTCCATGAGAAATGCTGCTGTGTAAAGAAGAGCGCAAAGAAGCACACTTGGGCTAAAGCTTTCAGCTCCTTTCTTGTGCATTTTTTGCTTGCAGGTTAGATCAAGGGTTGTAAAGCCATAACCTATCCAAAACTCTATCCTTGTTTGGAATTCCAAAATCACGAAGAAGATTGAATTCTTCCTGTGGACTTCTGTTCTTGGCGGGTTAAAACCAAAATGATATACAGCTTAGGCATCCAGTCACGTATCTTAGCCCACATTAGTAGCATATAGAGTAAAGGAAATTTACAGTGTTTTTGTTCCTTACCTAAAGTTATGAGAAACTTTTGGGGAGGTCATGAGACACTTACAAATATTCTTGGGGGCATCTGGCGCAGAACTTAAGAAAAAATGTCAAAATAATTTGGCAAACTTAAGTTTCTGATGTCTTAGATGATTTGAAATTTGAGACGTAAGGGAGAAAAAAATATAATTAAAGATCCCACACTTCTGTTTCCGGCTAGAAGGAACGCATTTTGGCAATCTCCCTAAGTCACTTGTTCAGGCTTGAAATGCCTGTCATTTTTCTCTTTAACCACTTTCATTGAAAACTAGTAATTTCTAATCCCCCTCCCCTACACATTTGATGCGGTAAAGTTAAGTAATTGCTAAGGCAATAATAATTAACACTTTATAATTCACCTTGATTAGTCAAAACTGATAATGCATAGATACCAAATCCACATAACAAAAAACAAAAGTTTCAATTCAAGCATGCGAGAAGCATCCTTGGCTTGAAAAATATTTAACTGTTTAGAACAGGTTAGCTTGCTGCATCATAGAAAACAAACCTACATTTGATCAAATGTTTAAGATGCGTTAGACCAAGGAAATGATCACTAAGTGTAAAAATAAAAATATTTATAAAAAAACGTACTGATTTTTCTTTATGCAGGCATTTTAAAGAAAAAAGAAATTGCTGCCGATCAGCCTATATGATTTATGACTACTAATCTATGTGACTACAAGCATTTAACAAGACGTGCCTCAACTCTGTAACTCATTTGTTCATATGATTCGAAACAAACTTCAGTGCTTCACACTGAAATGAGTTCCTTACTGAGTTCAGAGAAACATATACCTGCATGCTATCCTTCCCTTCGCCGCATGCACCGTTGTTACTACCCTCAGCAGCACACACACTATTACTGTTCCTTTCGGACTGTGCATCATGACTAGCTATTTTACCGTCTGCAATCTCTTCTCCAGGAATCAAAACTGATCCAGCATCGTCCCATTCCTCCTCAATAAAAGGTGCATAACGATGTCCATTCGGAGGTCCTATATTACTTTTGTGGAATACTCTGCATAAAACATATGCATCCTTCTCCAGAGGAGAGGACAGAGGAGACAGAGAGCTTTGTAAGAAGTTTTAACTCCACATACAAATCAAAACACTACATTTACTGAAACAAGTGCATAAAAAAAGAACAGCGACACCTAAAATTAGCACTCAAACTCTAAACTTCACCTAAACATATTTCACAAGTATCAGAATCCGTACATTCCTTTGCTTTTTCTAAAGCACAGCACAGCCGCCAAAAGAACACAAAATGGACTGCCCATGGCAAATTTTCATGATGGCCTCACCTGCGAGCTTCCCGTTCCCGCTCCAGCTTTCTCCAGTTCTTCATCTACAAGCCTATATTCATGCATGACCCAATTGGTCCGCTTGCCATCTGGTGCTCTACCACTATGAAACACTAATGTTTTCTTTAAGCCCACAGTCCTGGTGTCATGGCGGACCGGCCGATCATTACCGGTGGCTTTCCAGTACCCTTGGCTTGTAGCCCTATTCATCCTAGCCCCATTTCCATATTTCTTGTCCAACACACTAAAGAAGTAGTACTCTTGGTCCCTGCTCTTCAACCTTGACTTTCCTAAATATAACATAAAAACAAATCTAGAAATTAAGAAAACGTGGTACAGGAACTCAATAAAGAAAGCTGCAGCCACCGATTGACCATCAAAGCTTTAAAAAAAATGAAACCAGAGAGCAAAAGGGCCATTTTAAGATGGAGCAGGTTGGTGAAAAAAATATAATTAGTGAAAAAAAAAAATCAGAGCCAGAGAGGGGAATAAACGCCCATAGAAACCAATCGACCAACAATCTACCTAAAAAAAAGCCAATATACATAGAAAATGAAGAGAAATTTGAAGAATCAGAGAAGATGAGGAAGTGAGTTGGGAAGCAAGTGAGTTACCAGCGAGGTCCCAGGGCTCGCTCTTGTAGATGTCGACCTCGGAAATAGCATTGAAACGGAAGGATTTTCCACAGACCTTGCGCTTAAGGTAGTAAATAACGAGCTCTTCGTCAGTCGGGTGGAACCTAAAGCCTGGAGCAAGTGCTGTGGGTGCGGCGGCTGCTGCTGCTGCTGTTGCTGTTGCTGCAGCGATGGGCTTGGTCGGAGGTAGAGGCGTTGATAGAGTCAAAGTTTCAGAACCCATTAGCGAAAATCCCTAGTGGGTTTGGGAATTAGGAAGAGGAGCTCTGGAAATGGAGATTAGGGTTTTCAAAGGTTGAAGATAAGACTTTGATTGGCGCTGAAGAAACTACGTAAAGATACCTTCAATTACAAGGTATTCTTTTTCGGGGAAAGAGAAAACCAAGCCTCGTTTTGAATTTATTTATTTATTACATTTTCTTCATCATTCTTTTCATCTTTGTTAGTTAATTAAGTACTTATAAAGATTAAAATATGAATGTTCATAGATATCCACACATAATTTTTTGAAAAATATAGAAATTATTTATAAAAATTATTTATGGCTGTTTAATTTGAATTTTTTTTCAATTTATTTTAGTTGGGTTGAATCGATAATTATTATAATAGAAAATAATTAAAAGAATTTAGAGATGTGAGTTAACACTTATAATCAGCTAATAATCTTCCTTAAGATTAGTAATTAATTTTTTTTTACTTCAAAACTAAATTATATATATATTGTTAATAGTATTTTTGTTCCTAATGAATTAGATGATGACATTTTTGTTTACGTTTTATGACAATTTGTACGAGATATTATCAATATCAGTGATCTTTTATAAAAACGTTGAAATCTTTAATATAAAGACTTGATATTGTAATCCTTCATTGTTTATGGATAAAATTTGATATTTTCTATGAGATAAATTTTGATTTTTTCGGTGGGTGAGATAAAACCTTAAATCTTGGCTATTGGTAAATAACTCATTACGTTTTATGGTTGTGCCTCTAAATTTAATGACCAAGTCTATAAAGATTGTTTTTGAAATAAACTTCAAATTTGAAGGATTAAAATGAAAATTTAAAGGACCATTTGTAATATTAAGTTGATTGATATAGGTGAATTATGGTAGTTTTGTATTTAGAGTTTAGGCTGTTTTAGTCATGATTATACACAGAGTCCATATAAGAAATAGTTAATACGATGACAAATAGAAAACAAAATGATGAGTAAAAATTAGTAAATGTTTTCGCAAATAATAAATATTGTAAAACAAAAGAAAATAAACAATAATAATTATAATACTGTAATTAGTTAATTATAAATTAATAGTTAAAAACAATCTAAGATATAATTGATTTGGTTTATCTAAAAATAAGTCATTGCATAAGATACCGACTTATATCTTAAAGATAGATGATTCAATGGTTCACTTTTTCAGTTGTTATCAATACTTTGTCATATTTGTTAAAAGTGAATTTTTGTTACGGTATTTCTTTTTTAAAAACTAATTTATAAATGTAAACTTATCCCATAAACAATAATTATTTTATTTTATTTTTAAAATAAATAATAATAATAATAATTTAATAACAACCACTCATGTGTGTTCACAATAGTAGATAGAGACGAGTTCTTTTAAAGTTTATTAAAAATATAGTCACGTATCAACTATTTACTAAAAAAAGTATATAAATTTAAATTCTAACCATGGAGAATTTGATCTAACTTTTGTTTAATTTATATGACTAATACTTATTTAGTTTGATAAATACCATTTTAAATTTGGTTCTAATTAATGACTAAACTTGTGTGCTGAATTTTATTTAAAGCATAACATAAAATGCTTGATTATGCCTATAAAATAAGCAGTCCAATTTGAAAATTCCTCCAATCAATTAACTTAGCAATAAAAAATTCAAAGCAACACAAATTGAATAAATGATTGGAAAAGGACAAATAAATTGTGGATAAGTGGATGTCTATTTTATATTTATATATATATATATTTGTTGTATGAAAATGATTACATGATAAAGTCAAAGTGCATTTTTATTAATCTATAATCTATAAAAACGCTTTGTATTTTTATTTTAATCTTTATAATTTTTATTAATTTGTATTTTTCATCCATTACAACTATTTGAATTGAAGTAGTTATACAACTAAGTGATATATCAATTTTGAATCTATTGTACAACAAAGTAGTTTATTCTTTTGTCGACATAGATGTGATATTATTTCATGTTTGCAACATAGTTTACCAGTGTCACATTTTGAAGATTTTGTTATATTTGCAATTTTCTTTAAAATGTTACTATATTTACTAATATTTGAAATCTAATTAATATATTTACAACTATTTCATTACTCTTTCATATCAAACTCCTACATTAATTAGATTCTTTTAAACTTATTGTTCTATGCATTAAAATAAAAGTTTAAATATCACGTACAATTGCACGTGGTGTGGGCTATTTATTTCCTATAATTTTGAGCATGTCATTCTCATTTGAGCCCTATAATTTTAGATCTCACATTTTAAAAGTTGTTTAAGTTAAGCCTCATAAATCACTTTTCTTTTATCCATATTGGAAGAAAAAAATCATTAATTTTCTTATTTTTTGTGTGCAACATCTAAATTCATTACAGTCAAATGATACAATTAGTTACAGAAAAATAATTAGTTCACTGTTACAAAAACAGAAAAAAAAAGTTTATCCATATCAGATTGTATCTGATTTAATAGTAATTGACATGATCTTTCTTCTTAAAAATTAAAGGTTCGATTCTTGATCTTTTATACTGAAAATATGAAGGGATTAAAAGGTAGGTGTGAAAGGAAATTAAAAAAGGGGTGCAAAAAGAAAGGATTTGGTGGAAGGGAGGTTTGAGTACGGCGCACGATAGCTGATGTTGGGATGGGACTTAACCTGTAAGGCAAGTAATCCTTCACTTTACACCACACCTCTATTTTCCATTATAAAATCCACCAACTTCTCTTTTTTTTCTTTTTTTTTCAAATTTAAATTATCATTTTTTAAGGGTTTTTTATTTTAAATATAGAAAAACGAGCAAAATGTTCACAGATTATAACAAAATTTTCTACATAAAATAAAGTCTATCAATTATAGAAATAGATACATGTCTATCATTGATAGAGGTTGATAGAAGTCTATCAGTATTCTTTTTCTTTTCGTTATTTATTTAAATGGTTTGACATTTTTCTACGTGTGAAAATTTCTCTTTTTATAATTCTATAATTGTCAATAAAAATTTTATTCATTTCCATGTATTTTTATTCAAGGATTGACATTCTAATGTAAATAGTCTTATTTTATTGTCACATGCCTTTTTTTTAAAAAAAAATTAAAGTACCTATTTATTATTAGCAAAATATTAAAATCAAAATAAATGAAAAAAATAATACGGTAATAATGAGTAACATTTTCATTTAAAGATTTTGCAAAAGGAAAAAACTTGGGTGCTTTTCCATCTTTAAAAAATAACTTTTAATATTGTTTTTGTGTAGTAAATAAATGAAAAACATGTAAATAAGTGTATCCTAGATACATGCACTTAACCATTACTCTTTTGCAAATATTAACCAATGTTAATTTCAATTCTCTTTTTTACCCTTATTTAACACTTCTATCACTTAATACTTTATTCATTCTACATTAATAATAGTTATTGACAGACCTCAATACATGTATAAGTTTGATTTTTAATAGACATTTGATAGACTTCAATACGATTATATTTCTAACAACAATATAAGTCTAGTATTGAACTAAATGAAGTCACTTAGCAGACTTTAATGTATATGTGTTTCTATGAACCATACAAAATTATTAAGGATAGAGTTGACATTAATGAATGTAACCAAATAATAACTTTGGATCTCAAAATATTATCAAACTGTGGCCCACAAACTATATTAAATGGTTGGGACAAGGTCCTCCCAAATTTTCTAAGTATGTTTGAGCTATGAAGCAAGAGTTTAGGAGTATAGTTTAGTTGCTTCAAAAATTCTCTATTTACTTATTAAATTATTTTGTCACTTTGATAACCAAATATTAAAACTTTGGACTAAAATAAGTGTTTCTTAAATTTTACGAGTGAAAAAAAAAAATTTGTAAAAGAAATTGTCACGTGACAAATTATAGTTAGAGCAATTTCAGACTACATAAGTTTTATAGTTTATATTTTTCATAACTCGGTCACTTTCATGAAATTTATTGAAATAGTTTTTCTGGGTCCTTTCGGCCAAAACCATCTTCAAAATTCAAATAGTAGGCTGAGTTTCTTCTATTGTACATTCAACTTATCAATTGTTTAGAACTTTTCGATAGAATATCGACCGAGATATGGACTGAAATTCTATATATCTATTTGATTCTTTAGGAAGCCAGGACTCCCAAATTGTTGGAGTAATAATGTAATATCATAAGAAAAAAAAAGAAAGAAATTCATGAAAAAAGACATAATGATGCCTTGAAAACTCAGACCCATGATGACATTTGTCAAAATAGCAGAAGAACTTGGTCAGCGTCAATGAATCCAAAACCAGCTTCAAGCTTTCACTCAACTTTGAAACTTTGTCCCTTTTCTTCTTCTTCTTCATTGCCGGTGCCGGCTCTCTTTAATATTCAATTCTCTTGCATTGTATGCCTCAATTTTTAAAATTTTTCAATCCCCCAGTTGAATTTTTCCTTCCTTTTTCTTGTTTTTCCCCCTAATCTTTCTTGGAAATCTCCTCCTGTTTATATGAACCCACTTCATTATTACCTCTATGCATTTCCCCTGTTTTCTTTCCATTTTCTATCTCTGTTCAAAGATAACAAAAAGAGGAAGTTTCTTCTTCTTCTTCTTTTGCCACTGCTATGGATTTTAATGGTTTTCACAGGCACCCACTTGGTTATTCGCTAGTAATTGGGCTATTTGCTCTCAGTGTGAATGCCATTGATATCTTTCTTGAATGGAATGTGACCTCAGATTTCACAATCCAACCTGTTTCTCAGCAGCAGCCTGTAAGAATGTTCATTCTCTCCCACGTTTGATTTTTTATTGAGTTCTCTTTGTTTCTCTTCTGATAATGAAATGGGTTTGTTTTTTAGGTCATTGCCATTAATGGGTTGTTCCCAGGACCTCTGATTAATACCACAACAAATGATTTTGTCCATGTCAATGTCTTTAACAATTTGGATGAGCCTCTTCTTTTTACATGGTATGAACTATGCTATAATGTTTGAGAAACTCTTGCTTGTAAATGGCTGAAATGTTGGATTTGAGAGTATACTGTTTGGTTGAGCTTTATGTGGAGGTTGGTTTGATAATGTAGGAATGGGATACAACAAAGGCTAAACTCATGGCAAGATGGAGTTTCTGGAACAAACTGTCCAATTTTACCTGGTACAAATTGGACTTATGTGTTTCAGACCAAGGACCAAATTGGCAGTTTCTTCTACTTCCCATCAATCAACTTTCAGAAGGCGGCCGGAGGATATGGACCGATTCGTGTCAACAACCGGAACGTGATCGCTGTTCCCTTTCCGAAGCCAGAAGATGAGTTTGATCTTCTCATTGGTGATTGGTCTTTTGACAACTATAAGGTAACTGTACTGTTGGATTTGTTCTTGAAGCATGTTGGATTGTGGGAGTTCTGTTCTTTTTTTTTTTTCATTTTTTAAATTTGGATTGCTTAAGCTTAATGTATTATATCCTGCAATTACTTTGGATAGATAACCAGATCCATGATGACCAATCCGATAATCGCATTTGATAGC
The DNA here is from genome assembly GCA_037974625.1 of Cucumis cinereus. Lineage (NCBI taxonomy): Eukaryota > Viridiplantae > Streptophyta > Magnoliopsida > Cucurbitales > Cucurbitaceae > Cucumis > Cucumis cinereus. The sequence continues at coordinate 765,441 of JBBPDJ010000002.1, read as the reverse complement.
ATCCCGAACATCATGTTAATGAATGGGAAGCCACCTTTTGGCAACCTTGAAGGAAAAGCCTTTGAATCATTCACTGTCACACAAGGTAATCTTGCTGTTCTTGAGCTAGTGTTTCTTCTATACATAATGTAACGAAGATGAAAATTTTGAAGTTTCAAAGTGCTAAAGTTTCTTGAACTTGAATGATATGGCTTGTAGGGAAGGTTTACAGGTTCAGGATATCGAATGTGGGGACGAGTCTGAGTTTCAACTTCAGGATTCAGAACCATAATATGTTGTTGGTTGAGACAGAAGGATCTTACACAAATCAGACCATATTAGATTCACTTGATGTTCACGTGGGGCAATCCTACTCCGTTCTTGTCACCGCTAATCAGGTTGATGCTGATTATTTCATTGTAGCATCTCCTAAATTGCTGAATGCCACAGAATTTAGCAGCCTCGTCGGCGTTGGAGTGCTACACTATTCCAATTCTGCTGCACAACCCGTTGGCCCTCTACCAACGGGTCCTGATCCATTCGACCTCGACTTCTCAGTAAATCAAGCAAAATCCATTAGGCAAGTAAAGTCTTTAAGTTCTCATATATCTCCTGGAAGTGTCCATTTCTTTAAATTCATACTCACTCACACATTATTTGAATCTTATTCTCCAAATCTTCTTGCACAGATGGAACATGACCACAGGAGCTGCAAGGCCAAATCCACAAGGAACCTTCAATGTAACAAATGTGACATTATCACAAACTTTCATCCTCCAAAACTCTGTGGGCATGATTAATGGATTACCACAAGTTGTTGTCAACAACGTGTCTTACCTCACGAATGATACCCCGTTGAAGCTCGCCGATCTCTTAGTCAATGGTTCCGGGGTGTACCAACTTGATGTGTTTCCTGTTCAATCTGTCAATCTTAATGCTTCTTTTGGAGTCTCTGTTGTTACTGGAGACCACAAAGGTTGGATAGAAATTGTTCTTAAAAACAACTGGGAGTTTATAGATTCTTGGCACCTTGATGGTTTCGGGTTCTATACTGTCGGGTACGTATTAAAGAAAGTCAGCAACGTTATTTTTAACAGCATTGCAACTTGATTCTTCTGAACCTAACCATCTTCAGATAGTTTTTCCTTATAAAACTGTTTTGATTTGTGAAGTACTTGGATTCTCATCCATGCAACAAAATAATGGTGTATGACTTCCAGGTTTGGAAATGGAGATTGGACGCCGGAATTGCGTAACACATACAACCTATTTGATCCGGTTGTGAGATCAACGGTACAGGTTTATCCAGGAGGATGGACTGCAGTTTATGCTTTCCTAGACAACCCAGGAATGTGGAATTTAAGGTCACAACTTTTGAAAAACTGGTTTTTAGGCCAAGAACTTTACGTAAGAGTTCATGACAGTGATCCTAACCCGGCTAAGGAGCGGCCACCGCCTGCAAACCTCCTCCTTTGCGGTTCGTTCAACTTCCACGGCACATACTTTTTGTTTATGTTTCTTACATGGAATGTTCTTGTTGTTGCCTAGTGTTCACCATCCTAGGAAACTAATGTTTGGTTCATAGATTTACACACATCTTAAGAAGTTGTCCTTACTTAAATCTTGATATCCCTGTCAAGTTTCCAATATTTATACAAGTGATCAATCTGGTATGTTTTGTTTGTTGACAGGAATTTTCAATCAATCATCTGACCCAGCTAGCGCGCACCTCCGACCGTGATTGTGTGCCAGCGATTTAAGAAGACTAACTAAAGCTATTACTTTTGGTTTGAATACTGTCTGATATAAGTCCTATGAGACCTGCAAGAGGGGGAAATTCTGTTTCTTTATGACTTCACTCACTTTGTCTGTGACAAATATACTGTAGAAGTTGTGGTTTCTTCTGGTCATATTTCATTTCTTACTGTGCAACTGCCAAAGTCACAATATTGATGCATTAATTTTCTTTTACAATTTCTTATCTTCATCACCCTCCATTTTTTGCCTTTTTTTAACCTCAATAGTTAAAAATACATCAAATAAGAAGTTAAATTAAGAAGAAAAAAGAACAGGATTCAGGAAACTTAAAACTAAATTTAGTGTTAATTAGGTAGTTGGATTTAACACAACCAACACATCTGAACAAAATCATGATAAAACAAGGAAAACCCAATAATAGCCTCATGATTTTGACCACACATTGAAAACCTCCAAACTACCCCCCACTTTGATCCATTGACCTTTAGCTTACAACCTGGAGCTTTTGATTTCAGTCCATACAATTTTACTGAACTACTCAAATTAGCAAACAAATCCTCCAGTTGCCAGCCATGGCCAACCTCTCAACATCCCTCTGTTCGTATGTGATGTCGACGACTCGACACAACCCTTATCTTACTTGAGAAGAAAGATGGTTATAGTTTAGGTACAATGGAGGGAAAAGACATAAGAAACCAGAAAATTAGTTAAGCCAACTGAATGAATAAAGAAAGTGCAATGAGCTGATGAGAAGCAACTGGACCATATTTAATGTGTTTGGGTTGTAAAGTATAAAAAATCAATACTCAACATCTTGCTTAGGTTTGTTGGTAGTAACTAACAGAAGAGTGGACCAAAGTGCAAAGAAAAGAACAAAACTTGGGTAATGGGTGAGCATTATTTTAAAATATATTTAGATGGTTTAGAGAAGGAAAAAAGAAGAAGACAAAAGGTGGATTCATGTGCAAATTGCAGCTACTCACTGGCTTTCTGTACTTGCTGGTCTATTCCTGTCACCAATTAGAGAGAGAGAGAGAGAGAGAGAGAGAGAGAGATGAAATTCCTCTTCAATGAAAAAATGTAACAAAAAACATGAGTTTTGGTGATGGTGATGACAAGACCAACCCCCCCAAAAAAAAAAGAAAAAAAAAGATGCCCTTTCATGCAGTTTTCATGACCAAAAAGCATAGAGGCAATTCTAACAAAGTGTTACAGAAAACAATTTCATTAGTTACATTATAACAGTTTTTATCAAAGTTGGGAGGGAAAAAAAAGGAATGAAAAATAAAAATTTAAAGAATTTGATGACATTGAAAGGTAAATTTTGCAAAAAAAAAAAAAAAATGAAGAAAATGAATTCACATAATCACTTCAAGTCGTTTAGGGGGACAAAAAATTTAGAATTCTTATCCATCCTTAGTAATGACAGTCAACCAAAGTCCTGGCTGGAAAAACAAGTGGTTGCTGCTGCTGTTGTTTATTATGTTGTTGTTGTGGTGGTTGCTGTTGTTGGTTTGACTTTATCAAGAACTTTGATTCTGATCTTTGATCATGTTCTTGAGGAGCAGGAAGATTAAGATCCAAATCCAAAGAAAGAACACTTCTTTGTCTCTTTGGTTGTCTTTGATCCTCAGTTTCCATGTTCATTGGGGTCAGAGACAACGCGGTGTTCGTCCCAACCGGCATGGCACGGTGGCGTCTCATATGGCCTCCCAAGGCCTGCCCAGATGTAAATTCAGCTCCACAAATAGCACACTCATGAACCTTACCCTTACCACTGCTATTCAAACTTCCCCTGTGATTCAATTGCAAAGAAAGAGAGTGTGTAGTAGTGATATTATTGTTCTTGAATTGTATCTCTTCATCATCTGAACACAAAATATGCTTCTTTTCAGCTTCCATAGCCTTAGGCTTCTTATGACTAGCCCTGTGTCCTCCCAAAGCTTGAAATGATGGGAATGTCCTATAACACGTCTTGCACTCATAAGCATAACATCCAACCCCCCCACCCTTTTCAACATTCTCCGCCGAGAATCTCCGAACATTATTAGTACCATGATGAAACAGTCCCGTATCGAGTTGTTTCGTCGGCGGAGAACACGGAGGTCGTCCTTGAGCAAGGAGAATGAGACAATTAGCCATATCTTCTTCTTCTTCAGTAGTAGTGGTGGTACTACTGTTGAATTGCTGCAATAATTCATCATGAGCAGAGGATGAAGAAGGAGAAAAATTGGTACTATTATTGATGATTTGGTAATGATCATCATTATTATTGTTTTGTGGTACAAAATTAGAATGATGATGATCATGATCAGCAACAACAGCAAATCCTCCTAATTCCCCACTTGAAGAATTGGTTGGAAGAGCAAAAGGGATTGGAGAATGAAGCCTTTGGCGCTTAGTTCTCTTTCCTTTAGCTATCAAAGCAGCTTGTTGTTGTTCTTTAGACCCCATAACTGAACTTTCTTGATGATCAACAACTTCCATTATTCTTCTTCCTTGTCCTCCACCCTCCAAAAGCAGAAGAAACAAACAAAAAAAATGGAATAAAAGAGAGAAAATGGGAGGGTGGGAAAAAGGAAGAAATGGAGAAAGAGAGTAATGATAGGAAGGAACTATGTATATATATATAGGATGATGATGATGTAATATTAAAGAATTTCAATGGAACAGTGTAAAGGATTGAGAGATATCAGTAGTTTTTTTTTGGGTGATGTTGAGGGTGGTATTACAAGGCAGAGAAATTGAGATAAATATATATAGAAATGGAAGAGTTTGAAAGAAGGGGTAGAGAATGAAAGAGGTTTAAAGTAAATAATAATTAAGAAAATAATTAAAAACTAAAAATTGTGATTAACAGAAAGAGTGTAAAATTAGAGAAGAGAAGTGTTGGAGAAAAGTTTGTTAGTTTTATTAAAAGCTCCGTTTCACACTCTCTTTCTCACACTTTGCCAACCCACTTTAACAAAGACACAGATTAATACAAAAAACGAGATAATTAAAACACATTTTTTAATTAAGAAATAATTAATTAATGGTTAATTTGAGGAGTTTTTCTAAATTAAGGTAATTAATTATTTTTTTTCTTTTTATTGACAGAAAGCTAAATTCATGGTTAAGAAAGAATCACCTAAAATGGTGGATTATTATTTTATATGATTTTTTTTTTTTAAAAAAGAGAGATTTATATTTTTTGAAGTCCAAAAACAATGGAGTTATTATTATTTATTATTATTATTATTATTTCTTTGGTTTGGTTGTGGAGTGGCTACTCTAAACCACGTCTTGTTTAAGAAAACACACCACTCAATTATTGATTTTTTGTTATTTATTATTATTTTTTCGACAGGTAATTAACCAATCTTTTTTTATAAAAAAAATTTAATTGTTCACTTTGGGATAAAATATTTCTAAAAAAAAATTATTGTATTTTATCAATAATAGATATTAATAGACCTTTATAAATGTCTATCAATTTTATTATATTTTGAAAATAATTTGATTTATTTTACTATATTTAAAAATAACTTAAAATTATTTTATCCTTAATTTTCTAAATAAAATATAGTGTGATACTCGCTTATTTATTATTAGTGTTAGCTAATTTAAGTGGACACATCCTAATCCAAAATGAGAAAATTATTACAATTTGTTAATCTTAAATTTTTAAGTTAATTTTATTTTAGTATTTGAACTTTTAACTTATTTAACTTGAAATATATTCCTATCTTTAAGTTATTTTAAAACTAAATTTAAGTAAAAAAAGGAATTTAGCTCAACTGACATTAACGTATACTGAGATCAAGAGGTTCGTAGTTTAAATTTTACTTCAATTAAAATCGATTTTGAACCTGACAAAAACAATTCTAATTGTTTCAAAATTAGTCGTAAATATGCACCCGAGCTTAGTTTAGAGAGAGAGGGAGAGAGGAGAGAGAAAGGTAAAAAGGGAAATTACTTGTGCATGAGATGATTGGAGTGCAAGGCTGTACCCACGGAATCTGCGGTGCACCCACTACTTCCTTCTTCTACTCTCTATCTCTCTCTTAAATATTATTATTTTCCTTTTTTTTTTTTTTGAATTTCTTTCAAATTTTCTTCACATTTGCATGGCCACTCATTTTTATTTTTTTTATTTTTTTTTATTTTTTTTTTCAGAACAAACTTTTGGCCATAATAACAATAACAACTGGGTTTTCACATGTCATATCCCTTAACTTGAGAGTTTTCAGAAACTGCATATTTCATCAAACTTTCATATGATTATTCATTCATGAGATGGGTGTTCAAATTAATAATAATGTCTATCTCTTTTTTTGGAAGAAATTATTATAAGTAATCGTTAGACAAGCTTATGAATTTCTTAGTTTTACATTATTGTAAAAATTTGTTCATTTTACCGTAATCTCTGTTGAAGGAACTTGATTTTAGAGTGTGAAACCAAGAGTAATTATCTCGAGATTTGAATCTTCAACTTCATAAAAAGATGTACATGTTAATTATTACTAAATTATTTTCATAGTGGTTTTATCCTATGTTTTCAAAGAAAAATAATAATAATAATAAAAAAAAAACAATCACCCAATTTGAATAATTTATTAAAATTCAAAGCTTTAAAAAAAATGGTTTAACCAATTATTCTATGTTGGAGTTAGATTGGAAATTGTGTTGTGTTTAAGATTTTGTTTTAGGCTTTTAGAATTGGTGGTAGAAAAAAAAACCAAATTATTGACGATCCTAATATTTTAAGCTTAGACTCTTCAAATAATTTTCTTATAATTAATAAATAATGTCTATAAATTCACAATTAATCAAGAAAACAGAAGTTCAAATGGCTCTACAACATAATTTCTTAAGTAAATAAAAGTGTAAAATCAATAAAATTAACTACATTCAAAGTGCAGCATCATACAGTTTATGTTTAGAATAGTAACTTCATATATAAAAAAATGAATCAAATAGTTACCTAATCATAAGGTCTTCTTTGGAGTATTATAAAATTGAACCAAATCAAGATGTGGATAAGTGAGTATCTTTAGGCAATTACTGAATATGCTTATAATTAATTTGAACAACTGTGTTTTGTTTCCAACAAAAGACACACATCATGAGGGCCTTTTTATATATATATATATATATATATATATAGACATTGACTCAGCCATTCATA